>QEPC01004710.1:660571-688952 GCA_003113815.1 Sphenodon punctatus | reverse complement strand
CGCGTGCCACGGGCCGGGATCCCCGGCGGGATCCCGGGCCGTGGCACGATCGGCCAGACGCGGCGGCCGCATTGGCCCCGCCGCCCGCCCGTCTCCTCGGAGGGCGGGCGGCGGGGTGCGTGGAGGGGGCGGGGCCGTGCGGCCGCACGTTGCGCCGCGCGGCCCCGGCCCCTCCCACTTTCCCCGCCGGGATCCCCCCGGCACGTCTGTTGGGCCGTGCCGGGGTGACCCCGGCAGGGAACGAAGACGGTCGTTACGGTACGGGGCCAACGGCCGCCGTAACGTCTGAAAATACCCTGTGTCTCATATATTTGATAAGATCTTTTGGCAAAAGAAAATGAAGAACTGATTCAAATTAATGGGATAGCAGGGGTTAAGAGCAGTCCAATTTTGCTTCCCGCAGAAGGGTAAGGACCTTCTCTATAACAATTTCCCAGTCAGCATACTTTTCAGGGGACAGGTTTAGTCCATTCCTGCTCTCTACGGAAGAGTTAGGACTTTTCTAATATCAACTAGCAATTTCTTTTATAATATCCCAACATCTGGTTTATTATTTCAGGGGACAGGTCTAGTCCGTTCATGCTCTCCCAGAAGAGCTAGGATCTTCCAATATGGATGAGTGATCTTGTTTATATGTTTCTAGGAGGTATCTTTAGTTTACTCCCAGCTTTGCAGAAGGGATAGAATTGGCTTGACTGTGTTCGCTATAGAGAGGGGATGTTCATGTTTATATATATGCTATGTAAAAGCATGGATTTTGGGGAATTGGGACTGTTTACTTAATATGTTTTGTTAAAGTGTTAAAAAAAATATATAGGAGGTATTTTGTATTCCTTTCCTTTATAAGGAAATAAGCTGATTTTAAATTAAGGACTCGTGAAGTCTGCAAGTAATAATTTTGTATATATTGGGGGAGTTGGAGGCTAGGGGGGTTGTTTTATGTTTATATTTTTATGGCTTCACCGTGTGGTTTTATATTGGTATTTTATATGTTTTATATTTTTGTTTTAAAGTGTAAACCACCCCAAGCTGCTTTGCAGAAGGGGTGGGGTATAAAACTGTAAAATAAATAAATAAATATGTAACTGTTTTCCATGTTGGAACCTTGTTCAAATTTTAAAGTATATGACATAAGTATGACCTAAGCTGATGCCATGAATAAAGGATGAA
This sequence comes from Sphenodon punctatus, assembly GCA_003113815.1. Classification (NCBI taxonomy): domain Eukaryota; kingdom Metazoa; phylum Chordata; class Lepidosauria; order Sphenodontia; family Sphenodontidae; genus Sphenodon; species Sphenodon punctatus. The sequence goes on along the minus strand of QEPC01004710.1, from coordinate 687,782 downwards.
TTGATTGATAAAAAAAACTCATAATATGCTCAGAATACACAAATGAGTACCTTGATTATTTGCATGACTCAAATGACAAAATGCTGTCAAAGACAAAGTAGTTCAGACGATACTTTATACTGGACCAACTTCTGCTGGTGAGTGTATGCAAGCTTTCAGGTCACACAGGAACAAAGAAGAATCGCCATTTAAAAACTGGCTATCTTACTGTACTAAGTAGCCTGAAGTTTTAGATCTGTTTCAGTCTTTGCTCATTTAGTCCAGGGCATTAGAAAGCAAATGTTAGCATCTGGTATTTGATGTGATGGCATCACCGGATGTTTGCTTTATTTTATATATGTTGTATTTTATAGTTTTGTGTATGGTCTTGTTTTGGGTTTCTTTTCTGTTCTTCAGGCATATAAAAAGTCAGAATGTGCCTGAGGAAGGTTCCTGTATGGGTCCGAAAGCCTGTACACTCGCCAGCACAATAAGAGAGTTCATTTTAACTATTTTCTCACCTCTTGCATTTGAAACCAACACAGCAACCGCATACTCTCTTGAAAATGCTATCCAGTATGCTCCATCCATGTAGCTTTTTTAAAGAATCAGTCATGCCTTCCACCTCTTCTAGTATCCAATTTCTAAACACTAAAATGAACTGTTCATGAACTACAAATCCTGATTTGCAGCACTCTCTGTCATTTGGTTCCTATGTTCCTCACAGCTTCACCAACAGACCACTCTCCTGGCCATCTGTAGCCTATGCTATTGCAACCTTAGGCAGTGATAGCCAATTTAATTTCATTGAATCTGGTAACACGGACACCAGTAGGTATTAATTTCAGGAAAAAATAACTGCTACACTGAGACAAGGAGACGGTTGCAAAATCAGAAGAAGCTGAAACCCACAAATATCTGCCTGTTTCAGTAAAATCAGTGTGTTCATGTTCCAAAAAGAACAGAGATGGGTTTTAGTCACATAGATTTCCAGGGCCTGATCCTGGGGGGTCACCTGACCTCAGCTCAGCTCCTCTGTGGCGTTCCAACTCTTTGGCCAGTCCTATTTAAGGGCTAGTTTTCAGCCTGGGAAGAAAAGAAACGTGTCACTCTCTACTGCTTCCATGCTCCCCTTTATGCCCAGGTGGGTGGAAACAGAGAGAAAAACCTATGGGCTCAGATTCAAGCCTGCTTGTACATGTGTACCTTAACTCCTCTCCACACCACTGTAATTCACAAATGAGAGACTAAGACACTTTTCACACGGACACTCTAACACTGGGTCATTTCAGACGTTACGTGCTCCCGGGTCTCCACAGTGGCTTCCCAACAGTGGTGAACCGGCTAACATGCCCCCCACCCCCACGGTCCAGGACAGCCCTGAACAGACATGACGGGGCGGGACCATGGCAGGGAAACGGATGGACGGACCATGGCCTGGGGCAGCGCAACAGAATTTACGCCGATTCCGGGCCATGGTCAGAACACCCAGAAGACACTGGGGAGGGGCGGGAGGCAGACATGGCTGACTGAGAGCAAAGGAAGCCAAAAGCACCAAAAGGAAACACCCACACAAGGGAAACAGGAAGGGAAGGGGGGAGAAGAGTGGCTGAGGTGGTGCATAGAACAGGCACAGAGAAACCGAGAACACAACAGAACACACAACATAAACACACGCCCGGCACGAACACACCCGAATGGGAAAGCAAGGAAGGGGGGGAGCACACCAGGACGGCCAACACACACAGCACAACGGACAAAGGGGGGGGGGAACCCCGGGCCAAGGAAGCGGAGGGGACCGGCCCGGGGACAGAGCGGGACACGGGGAACGGCACCCAGAACCCCATCAACAGCACAGTCGGCAAGGGCCACTCAACAGCAACACAGGCAGCCCAAGGCACGGGGATCCCCACAGGGACAGAGCAATGTCAAAGGGGGATGGCAAACAGTTAGGGAACTGCACTGGAGTAGTCCAAGGCAGGTCCAGGAAGCAGACAGGGATCCCCTGCGCCGGTGCAAAGGTGCAGACGGGGATGGAGGCGAGCCGGAACAGATGCACTGCAGAGGCGAACCCAGCCCCCACCTGAGGTCACCGGGAGGCACAGGACGGGGTCCCCAGACCCGCACAGTCATAAAGGCACCCGGGGGGGGGGAGGTCCGGGCCACAGGCACAGGTGAGCAGGCGGCCAGACAAGGGACAACACCACCACCCGGAGAGCCGGTAGCTGGTTCGAAGAGCAGGACACAGTCACAGAAGGGGCCGGCCATAGAGGGTAACACCACAGGCAGCGAAGGCCAGGGGGTGCCCGAGGAGGGGGTACAGAGACACAGGCAAGGGCAACGGAACCCATGGAACAAGCTGGAACAGCAGCGAGCCCGGTACAGCATGGATCAAGCAAAAAGCGACCCAAGGCGGCATGGGGGAGGTGGGAGCACACAGTGTGGCCAGCATCCAGGGCTCCAAAGACACCGGGGGCCTCACAGCCAGCTGCAGGGGGTCACAAAGGGGCCTGGGGCAGGGTGGCCCACCAGATGCATGTAGTGGGGCCACTGAAGCATGCCCCAATGGTAGCCCAGTGCAGACATATGGTGGGCGCCGAGGTAGTAGGTCTCAAATGGATCCTGCACGGCGAGCCCCACCTGAACATCAGCACGGGACCACGCACCAGCCAGCAGCGCCAGCTCCACTCCGGTGGGCTCGGACAAGCCATAGTCAGCAGCAGGGGGTCATGGAAGGTGCCCAAGCTCCAACAGTAGGTGATACGCTGCCCCACGCGGCCGCTGGTACCCACGGGCCCCATGGACACAGGCAAAGAAGGAGACAGTCAGGGCAGGGCCCCCCTCCAACAGACAGGTCGTGTAGGTGGCCAGGCTGGACACTGAGAGGGCTGACACAGTCTCCGCCGCAGACCACTCCACATGCGAGCACCACATCTCTGGAATGCGCCCATCAGGAAAGGGACAGAGCCCCAGCACCGCTGCATGAAGCCGGCACTCACGAGCGCTGGCCTCATAGCCAAAGTAGCAAAGGCCGGAGCTCATACTCGCATAGGCACCAGAGAGGGTATCTGGGCAGCACAGGAGCAGTTGCATGGCCTGGGAATGCCACAGGTCACACAGGGCCATGGTCTCGTGAAAGGTCCAGCTATGGGGGGTGCCAGGCATTGCAGGGCGAGGGAGTCCTGGGGAAGCACTGCTGGCCATGGTCCAGCAAGCAGTGGGTACGAACAGCAAGAAAAGAGGGGCCCCACAGTCTCAGGTGGGATGGGGAGGGAATCTGGGGAGCTCCAAGGACACGCGATAAGCCCACAGGCCGCAACATGGGATGGCTAATGAGCGAGGTGTGGGGTGTGTACCCAACACAGCTGCAAGAACCGAGCACACAGACAGTACAGCCAACACTGATAGCAGGGCGGTGATGACAACAGGCAGCTAACACTGATAGCAGGGAGGTGATGACAACAGGCAAGCAGCTGCGGACCACACGCCCGGGTGCATGCGGGCCCAGGGCACGAGCCCCCGTGCTGCGAGCGCAGATGTGCCCAGTGAGGCCCCACCACTCAACAGCCGCGCACCAACCACCTAGTCACCGACGGGGCCGACGGGCGAGCACAGGTGCTCAGGGGCGCCCCACACAGGTGCAAGGGCAGGGCAAGGGGCCGGGGCAGGACCGGCCCTTGGGCAATAGAGGCATGTACCGGACCACACCAGGAACACAGTCCGCCATGGATGCGGGACAGAGGAGCGCCTGCAGGATGCACCTGGCCATCTGTGTGAAGTGGTTCCGGGTGCATACAGACCTCATGCACATCTCCACAGATGCAATCCACCTGGCTGTCCACATATGGGTGTGCATGGCTGGGAGTGCTGCGGCCGCCCGGTGCGCCCACCACAGGCGCAGGTGCTCCCTGGCCAGGCTCAGGGCCCTGCGGGTGTCCGGAACATACCAACGGACACTCCACCGTGTCCGAGAGCGGCCAGCAGCGCTCCGTGAGGGCGCTGGCCAACAACACTGGAGGGAGGCAGGCCATGGGACACGCAGCTATGCTCTCTATGCCCATTGAACGGCGAATCTGGGTAACTGAGTGGGCACAGCGGTGGTGGGCCGAGGTCCTGGCCCGCTGGGATGAAACCACCTGGAGGGCGCACTTCAGGATGGACAGGTGTTGCCTCCTGCGACTTGCAGAGCTGTTGATGCCCTGGCTGGAGCGGCAACACACACCCATGTGGGCCCCCATTCCCATGGTCCAGTGCGTGGCCATAGCGGTCTGGGCTCAGGCAACACCCGATTCCTGCCGGTCCGTGTCATAGCACTTCGGTGTTGGGGTGAGAACTGTCACCGGGATCCTGGGGGACTTCTACGAGTCCATGGAGGGCGTGCTCCTGGACCGCGTGATCCAGCTCATGGACCAGGAGGCCGTGATGGCCAGCTTCGTGATTTCCCCAACTGCCTGGGCACCATGGACAGCACCTACATAGAGTTCCTCCGCCCCTCCAATGGGGAGGCTGCGGAATACATCAACCGGCACGGGTACCATTCCCTGCAGCTCCAGGTGGTAGTGGACCACCGGGGCCGGTTCATCGACATCTACACTGGCCACTCTGGCTGCAGTTACGATGCCAGAATCCTGACCATCTTGCCCCTCTATGCCCAGATGTACCGGGGGGACTTTGCGGACATGGGGATGTCCAGGATTGAGGGGGTGCTGATGCCCCCCTGCATACTGGGGGACCCAGCCTATCCCCTCCTCCGATGTCTCATGAAGGCATACCCAGTCGCCAGCAACCCCGTGGAGGTGCTCTACAACACCCGCCTCTGTGCCTCCAGGGCCGTAGTCGAGAGAGCCTTCGGTGCCCTCAAGCAGCGCTGGAGGTGTCTAGCAGCCCGACTGGACTACACGGTAGAGACCTCGGCCCTCGTGATCGGTGCCTGCTGTGTGCTGCACAACATTTGCAAGACCGAAGGGGCTGCCCTCAAGTTCCCCGTGCCCCAGCGCCCACCCGGACCCATGCCGCTCTATGTGAATGCCAATAACCCGAGGGAGTACCGCTACACCAAGCGGATCCAAGCTGGCCTGGCGAGGCGGGTTTCCAGAGATGCTGCCACCTGAGGGCTCTTCCCCCCCTTCTGTGGCCACCACCTGTACCCAGCCCACGACCGCGGGTATCCCACTGGTCCCAACTACTGTACAGAGGCACTCAATAAAGTTAGCAATCATTTCCACCCGTGCGTTTATTGTGCTGAGTGTGTTGACGTGCCCCCTCCTTCCCCCCCTGCCTCCCTTACCTCCCCCTCTCCCTTACCTCCCCCCCGACCCTGGAGCTTCCTGGGCTGTCCCCTTGACTGCCCTGCGGGTGGCATGGAACTCTGGGAGCTCCCCTCACCTCCACTGTCTGTGTCCCCGACCATGTCCTGGGAGGCCTCCATGTTCGGGATGGCCGGTGGGGTTGGGGTGGGGGGTGGCCCCAGTGCTGGAGGGGCCCCCCTGGGTGGCTGCTCTCTCTGGAGGTCTGGTGGGACAGGGAGGCGGATGCATGGGCCCTGCGGGCATGCCAACGGCTGGGGAGGTGGAGGGGGCACTGTGGGGCTCAGCACCAGTGCAGGGGCCGGCAGGATGCCTGGTGGAGCAGCTGCCATCACGTATGCGCTCATGGTTCCCGCATGTAGCAGCAGTGACATGCCAATGTTGGGGGACTGATCCATCTTGCGCGAGTGCTCTGCCACCATCCGATCTATGGCCTGGTCTAGCCACCTGAACGCCTCCACCTGCCTGTTGTGCTCCTGGTGCTCCTACCTCCGTTCCAGTCGCACTTTTGCCTGCAGCCTCCGGTTCCTGGCCTCCGCCTGCTGCAGGGCCCTCTCCGTGGCTGCCTGCATGCGGTCGATGGCCACTATCATCCGCTCCCTCTGCTCGGCGGTGGTCCGGACAATCTCCTCCGCCTGCTCCTCCCTCCAGAGCCATACCCAAGCCCTGTGCTCCCGCATTCGCTGTGCCAGGGGCATGGGTTCGTCTGGTGGGGTCACTGCTGGTTGCCCTGTTGGGGTGCACAATGGGGTCTGTCAGCCCAGCCCTGGCGTCTGCCTCCCGCCCCGTTGTGGTGCTGCGGGTGGGCGGCTGGTGCCCTCCTCTCGGTGGGCCCCTGTGCCCCAGCCGTTCCTCCCTCATACCCCCCCGCCCCGGTGTGCCCCATGTGCAACCCGTGGGCCCCTCCCCTGCTATGGAGCCTCACCTTGGTCTTCCAGCTGCTCCTGCGGCTTCTCCCCGCCGACCCCCTTGCCTGATGGTCCCGTGTGCCGGGGCACGCCGTGACCTGTTGGGAAATGGGTTAGGGTGGGTTGCAGTACCCCTGCATGGGCCCGGTCCCCGTCCCACCCCCCCATCCCTGCGCGCTGGCACCATTGTCCAGCCTGCTGCACATGTCCCCTCTGTTCTGTGTCCTGGCAGGCCCCGGTGCCCCCGACCCCCTGTCCAGGGTTTCTGGGCGCCTCGGGGACAGGCCCACGCCCTGTGGGTGCCCCCATGCCCTGTGGGTGCCCCCCAGTAATGGGCCCATCCCCTACAGTCCGTTCCCCCTCCTAGCTACTTGCCTACCCTCAATGTCAGTCTCGGAGCCCTCCAAGGCCGGCCCCTCGGTGTGGCTGTGCTCCCCCTGCGTCCACTGGCTGAGGGTGACCAGTGTGCCGGTCTCAGATCCTCCCGAGTCAGACTGTGGGTGTGGGCTTCCAGTGCTGCTGCGCAAGGGGGGACCTGCTGGTCCCTGAGGTCCTGGGGTGGTTCCTCTTGGGGGACTGGACCCCCGGAGCTGGTGCCTTCTTGCAGGGCTGCCATGGGCGGGGGTACTTTGGCCCGTTCCCTGCCCTGGACCATGGCGCTCCCCACAAACCATGGGGCAACTATGGAGCCCTTCATGTATAGGATGTGGTCCAGGGCATTGTAGTAGGGGGCAGTCTGGGCTCCGTGTCCGGACCGCAGGTTATTGTCCTTTATCGCCTTGTACCCCCTCTTGAGCTTCTTCACCTTGGAGCAGCATTGGGCCACTGCCCTGTGGTGACCCGCCGCCTCCATGTCCCGCAATATCGCGTTATACACATGCTCGTTCCACATGTTTACCACGAGTTCCACCTGGTGCTCCAGGGACCCCGAGATCCTTATAAAGTCCTGGGTCTCTTTGTGCTCCCATTGCCCCCCTTGATGGTACGGCTGTCTCCTGCATGTGCCCTCCTGCTCCTCCTCCACCTGCCCTCCACCTGTCTCCTCTGGGGGCTCCAGCTCCTGGGCCCATTTCCGGGTCTGTGGGTCATAACGGGGGTTGTTAGTTGCCTGGGACCCTCAGCCCCGCGGCCCTCCTCCCTTCCCCCCTCCTGCTGGGCGCCACCCCTCCATGCCCCTGTGCCGCTGTGCGGGCCCCCCCTCACTCTCCTTACCCATTTCCGGGGTACCTCCATCCCCTGGCTGGTTGCCCCCTCGGGGTGGCCTGCCCCAGCTGCTGCTCCTCCGTCACCGCCTCCATCTCCAGCACCACCACCTCCTCCTTCCCCTGCCTTCCTCGCTCACCCTCCACTCTCCTCTCCCTTCTGCCTCGCTCCATCCCACCATGTTCCCCTGCTGCTGTGTGCCCTGATCCCTCCCCAGTCTGTGTTGCTCGTTGCCTGACAGCAACGCTGCGTGCTTTCGCCCAGGCTGGGAATCATTTTGTTTGCTTCTGGCTGGTGGTTGCTGTTCAGTCATTACTTTTTGTGGTTTCTTGGTGGGAATTGTTTTGACCACCCTTCCGGAGATGGTCCGGTCCTAACCTCCGGAAGGGTGGTTGGCTTTGTCCCCTACTGGTGATTGTCTGTGAACATCTGGCGAACGCCGATCAGATGCTCGGGGCTCTTTGGCCCCGCCGTGGGGTTGTGTGTGGTTCACTGTGGTTGACTGTGATCTCGTAACTTCTGAACTTACCCACTGATAAAATGGGTGTTACATGTTATTATACATGTTGCAGGGCTGCAGGTAGGGTGGCCATACTTCCCCTTTAAAAGAGGACGCTTATGAAAAATACATGTTGCAGGGCTGCATTGGTTTCAGTGCAGCCCTGCACCATGCATTTTTCATAAATGTCCTCTTTTAAAGGGGTGGTATGGCCACCCTAGCTGAAGGTATGCTCTATGGGTGCCCTGCAACATGTATAATAAAATGTAACACCCATTTTATCAGTGTTAGAGTGTCTGTGTGAAAAGGGCCTAAGGCCAGTGAAACAGGTGTGGCACCTCAACAAAAAATTAAACTCCAAACAGGACCTGACCCTAATGATTGCTGCAAAATCACTTTAATGGAGAGTAAAAGCTAACAGCCCACAAACCCCACCCTTAAATAAATCTACACTCCTATTCCTTCATACCCAGAACAAATGGATCATCAGTTTGGCAGCAGAGAGAATTTTAAAGGTGCATAAAAGTGAAAAGGAGGCTTGTTCAGTGAACTATGCTTCAGCTTTTTTCTTTCTGACATCACAGAGAGGAGAAATGTCTACAGGAACAAGTATTAAGGAGAGGGGGGAAGGGAGTGAGAGTTGGGAGAGGAAGCACACTCGAAAATGAGAAATCCATCAGAAAGCTGACAGTGCCTCTCAGATGATTTATTCACTTCAGCACAGGGAGTCTGAGTGCACTGACACTAAAACACTGGGAACAAAGCAAGCCCTGCTTCCAAATGGACCATTTTCTGAAGGCTTACATCAATGTGCGACAGCTTAAATTTAAAAAGTGACCATCCCTTATCCAGGTTATTATGGCAGTCTGTTGTACAACAGCCTATGGATGTGCGTGCTGGGAGTTGCCTACATCCCTCATCAATGAATGATGACTTCTATTGAAGAGAAGGGACAAAGAGCAGCATACCTGACCCAGACTAAAGTATGAGCTGGATGTTTTTAAACATGCCAAATCTGTCAATATAAGGCCATATTTTCATACAATTTTTGCACCAGAAACAAGGTATTGTGTGCTCATTCTAGGTTTCACAATGCTTTTCAGAAAAGTATCAGGGGTATTAATTCTGGTATGTTGGCCAAATCTCAGACAATTATAAATCCACCTCCCTAATCTCTCCATACAATTGCTTCTGACCACTACGGCAAATGTGCAAGATCCACTGGGTGCGGAGACGTTTTTGAAAATCTGGCTCCAATAAGAGGCTCTGGGCCAGCCCATATTAATATTTTATGTTCTATTATAGTTTTGCTTGCAAAAGATGGGCTCCACTTGACCAAGGGGTGAGCAGAAAGGACATGTTGTACAATATGGAAACAGCCCCATTCCAGTACAGCACAGAGGACATCATGGGAGTTAAAAATCTGAAGCCTGCCCTCCCATGGCAGAGGAGAGGAATCTCTATCCACCCCAAAGAAATCCCAACCCAAATCCACAAGCACACAAGAAAGATGAACAATGATAATATTGCAGTCCTGAGAGAAACATGACCCCAAGTCAGCTGGATGCCTAGGTGTGTGAAATCTCCCAGTGCCCTACAGAATGCGGTGTGAGGGGGAAATGATTTGGACAAGGTAGATGCTTCCCCTTCCCCTGTTCTAACAACTTGTTTGCTCATGTCTCCCATCTGAGTCTTCATGTCCATGAGGAATTTCCCACTGGGCCCAACAGCCAGGAGGGTAGGACACTAGAGATAAAGGAGTAAGAAGCATAAAAACCTGTGCTGTGTGTCCCTCTTACATGCACGCTTCTGCGTGCTTTCCTTGGCAATGCCTCATTGTGCCTCGATTGCGACATAGAGTCTGGCTGCGTTCCCATCTGCGGCGGCAGTGGCAGAAGAGGGAGGTGCGAGGGAAGACGCGGCTGACAGGAAAAGAGCCGGTGCGAACAGGGATCTGCCGTGGCTTCTCGCGCGCATGTCTGGGGATGATTTTGCACCCTGACATGCATGAGAGAAGCCACGCAGATCCCCATTTGCACCGGCTCTTTTCCTGTTAGCCGGCTCCTCTGCACTGCCACGTCTTCCCTTGCCTCTGGCTCTGCCGCCACCGCCACCACTGCCGCCGCAGATGGGAACGCAGCCTCTGTTTACGTACCTATGCTGTGGCTGTGTGGGAAGCAAAGGAGGCTTTCTTTGCTGCCCTCATTGCATCCGCTAAGTCACATCCAGCTGAGCTTTTCCAGATGGTATGGGGGGTGTTCAGTCCAGCCTCCCTCCACCTGATCCAGAGTCATCTAATCCTTGCTGTGACTTGTTTGTTGACTTTTTTTCAGACAAAATCGCTCAAATTCATCATGGTTTTGATGCCGCGCTTTTGACAGTAAGTAAACCAGAGGCAGTCGAAGCCTCATCTTGTCCTGTTTTATGGAATCAATTTCAGTGCGCATCGTCCTCTGATGTGGAGGATGTTCTGGGGGCTGTTCAGGCCACTCATTGTGAGCTGGACCCTTGCCCATCCTGGCTGGTTAAGGCCAGGTGGGAGACATTGTGGCCATTGCTGGCCGGGATTGTCAACACCTCCCTTAGGGAGGGCAGAGTGCTGGGCTGCCTTAAGGAGAAAGTGGTGCGGCCTTTGCTAAAAAATCCATCACTTGACGTTGACGCACTGGCCAGTTATCGACCAGTCTCTAACCTTCCCTTTTTAGGGAAGGTTATTGAGCAGGTGTTGGCTTGGCAGCTTCAGGAGCATCTGGACTGGATAAGTTTCCTAGATCCCTTGTAGTCTGACTTTTGTCTGGGTTATGGCACTGAGACTGCACTTGTGGCCTTGGCTGACGACCTCTCCCATGAGTTGGACCAGCATCGTTCGACCCTGTTAATGCTATTAGATCTCTCATCTGCATTTGATAACACTGACCATGTGTTCTTGGTGACTTGGTTAAGGCACCGAGCCGAAGTGGGCCGGACTGTCCTTGAATGGTGTCGCTCTTTCCTGGCCGGGAGAACTCAACGTGTAGTTCTGGGTGTGTTCATATTTTCCCTGGGACCCCACATATGGAGTCCCACAAGGTTCTCTCTTATCCCCCCTCTTGTTCAACCTGTACATGCAGCCTTTGGAGGAAGTCGTCAGAGGGTTCGGTGTAAGGTATCATCAATATGCTGATGACACCCAACTTTACCCCTCTTTTTCATCAGGCCCAGCAGTCTTGGTGCTTACCCAGTGTTTGTTAGCTGTGGGGGGACTGGATGAGGGTGAGCCGTCTGAAGCTGAATCCCAATAAGACAGAGGTGATGGTTGTGGGAAAAGCCGTGGGAGTGATGGACCCCATCATAGATGGTGTCTGTCCCCCTCTGGTATCTCAGGTCCATAGTCTGGGGGTGCTCCTGGACTCTCAGCTCCGCCTGGATGTCCAGGTGGTGACTGTGGCAAAGGGTGCATTTCGCCAATTACATCTGGTGCGACGGCTTAAGCTGTATGTCTCAGACCTTGCCACGATCATCCATGCTTTTATTACCTCAAGATTGGATTACTGTAACACGCTCTACGTGGGGCTACTCTTGGTGCCTCCTTAGGGGGACGAGTCATCGCGAACACATTACATCAGTGCTCTGTGCTCTGGACTGGCTGCCGATAGTCTTCTGTGACCAATTCAAGGTGTTGGTTCTGACCTTTAAAGCCCTAAACAGCCTGGACCCCACTTATCTGCAGGACTGTCTCACCCTTCAGGTCCTGGATCGGTCCTTGCGGTCGACTGGGAGCACCCTCCTTGAAGTCCCCCAGGTTTCCCGGGTGTCAACTATGAGGAGGGTGTTCTCGGTGGCTACACCGCGGCTGTGGAACTCCCTCCCGCCAGAGGTCTGCCTGTCCTTGACCTCCCCTCTTTCTGCAGACAGTGTAAGATCTGGCTGTTCTGCCAGGTCTTTGGTGAGGGAGACGTGTGATTGCAGGAGGCTGGGTTAGGGATGGGAATTTTTGTTTTTTCTGCCAGGGTTATTTTAATGTTTAATGGTTTTATGAGTTTTTATTGCTGTGAATGCTTTAAGATGTTGTTAGGTGTCCCAAGATGTGAAAGCAGGAGGGGCGGCATAAAAACATAATAAATAAATAAATAAATACATACAATTAGAAGAAACTTTGCAATAAGCTGAAAAGAAGGCAAATAAAACCAGATATGTGCCAAAGCCAAATGCAGAATGAACACTAGCTGCCTCATTTGCTAGATAAATGGAAGAAAACTATTTTTGTCTTCTTTAATATGCAGGCTCTTCTGGCATCTCCATTTATTGAGGAGGCACAGCACATCTGGCTAGGAGTAGTGGATTTGCCTCTGCATCCGCAGTAGAAGCAGGTGCCCTACTCCATTTCCCCTCCTCATGAATCTGCACAAAGCCACACACACTGCAGCCAAGGAAGACATATGCCAGAACACGTCCCCCACACACCTTTGGAGGCCGACATCACTACTGGGGAGATAACAGAGCCATACAGGCACTTCCTCTCTTTTGTCCCAAGCACTCAGTTGGAATCTACAGCAGTTATAGAGAGGCTAAGGGGGAAATCACATTATGATTGACTTAAGGAGGATGCACTGTCCTATTTTGACAGAAAGTAATGTTTCTATGTCTCTGTAACTCTTCACATTCAATCTGGATTCACTGGTTCCGTTTCCATCCTCTGACATGAAATCACAAACTGATTTCTTTTCTCTGATGAGTGATAATTTTAGAGCCTAGCTGAGCAATCAATCTGGTGAAATATTTCTTCATATGTCCTTAAACTGAGCAATGTAAAATTGCCTGAACAAGACAGAATGCTTTGTTACCCAATGATTAGTGTAAGAGACTAATACTAAGGGTGTTTCCAGATGAGCACATTACCCACCCAATACCCACTCAGTATTCACTGGTTAAGCATTGGTCACCAGTGGGGTTTTCACACAAACACTGTGGAAGCACGCTCCCCCATGCACCGCCATCACACGAGAAGCTGGATGCATGGTCAAAAGGGGCCATGCGTGCATACGTCTCATTTAAAAACACCCAGAGTTCTTGCTTGTGTTGTCTGTCTGAGCACAAGCGACTCCTGCTAGGTGCTTGGATTTCAGCACACCAGAAAGGTGGATCTCCACTCATCTGTGAGTGGAGGTGGGTGGAGCACGTATTCCCACCCACCGTCCGCAGCGTTCCCATGGACACCCCACTCCCAAACACACGCGTGAGCGAAGGGGCAGGGGGCATTCATTTGGAAAGGCCTTATCATCAGCACTAGGCACAAGGACACTATCATCAGCATGTTCAGAACTACAGGAATTATGACATTTATGAGCTTCTATTGCACACAAATGTCTTGAGAATTAGCAATGGCAGGGAGAGAAATGCAAAAGGCAGAGCATGAAAATGAAACCAGATTTTTGGAAAATAATAGGGATGTGCGAACAGAACGCGATTCGAATGTTCGGTTCGGGAACCGAGTTCGGGTTCGGTTGTTCGGTTCAGCGGAGTTCGGTTCGGCTGAACATTCGGAAATCAGTATCGATATCAGTACCGATATCGATACTGATTTCGAAGATTTTATTTTCGGTATCGGTATCGTTTGGCCCTGAGATACTTATGTTTGTTATTTTTATGTCTTGTTATAGTGTTAATGTTTGTTTTATAAAAAAATATAAAAGTTGTATCTGTTACCAGCTGAGTTTGAACTGTCCAATCTTTTACCCCTCTGTGCTGCTTCTGGCAGGTGGCAGAATCTCATTGTATGTTTGTATATATACAGTGTGTCAGATCCCTACCTGACAGCAGCAGCACATGTAGCATATTAGCCCCAAGATGTGCCAGCAGGGTCTCAACTTGCAGACAGCCCCCAGGAGGACTTCTGGGGATCACATCAATAATGGGGGACGTTGGTGGCCCTGGAGGAACATCATGTCTCAAAAAATCAGGCCTGTGGAGTTTGGGGTGTGGTGATGGGCTCTGGCTGCTGCTGAATGCTGCTGCTCCACTGACACGGCCCCTACCACCTCTGCCACATGCCAGTGGAATGGCAGCATTCAGCAGCAGTCAGAGCCCATCGCCACACCCCAAACTCCACAGGCCTGATTTTTTGAGACATGATGTTCCTCTGCTCCTCAGATGCCTCCCCCTCCCTGGGCCTTCCAGTCACATTTTTCCCACCCGAACTCATCCGAACTCACCTGAATGGTACCGAACTGTTCGGTCATTTTTGAGTTCGGATCGAGTTTGGTTCGGTTGGTTCGGGTTCGGTTCACAAGTTCTGTTTGGTCGTCCGAAGAGACCAAGTTCAGTCCGAACTCCGAACATCTGAACTGCGTTTACACATCCCTAGAAAATAATTCCGTTTTGTAATCATGGGAATCTGGCAGTGGGGATCTTAATGTTTCAGAAATGGAAATGAGCTGAGATGGGGGAGGACTGTATTTTTTTTTTTCACTTTTATGTTGTGCCAGTAAAAGGTGCTGGATCGTCAGCCCTGGAAACTGAAGGCATGGAGCTGGAATATCAGAAACCATGTGTGACTTCACAGTACGGTTTCCATTGGTACATAATGGCAGCCATGCAAACGTTCCAACGGTCAGTCAATAGGAACTTGTGTTCCAAAGACATTCACATTAAAATTCTCTAACTCTACACTGAGATTTGTGTTCAATGTTCTCCATCACAGGCCTGGTGGCCTGTGGAACTTCACCAATGATAACAATGAAGGAAGTGTTTACTAGACACTATGGGAGCAATCCAATGGCCCACATACACTGCCCACAGGTCCCATACTCCAGCCAGAATGCACGTGTTCACATGAGCATGCGTGCTGCATGTGCAGCACAGTCACCAGGAGCTGTGCTGTGCGCACGTCATGTGTGTGCACATGAGCGCGCACGTACTTGCTGTGTGCTGTATGTGGGCTGTTGGATTGCCCCCCAACAGTTTTATTGTTATGTCTGCTCTGAAGAAGGTTAGATAATACTGTGGTTAGGCCCCATTAGCAGTCCCACTGCTCTCAGTGTTCATGAAGCTACAGTAGAATGAACACAACAGTAGGAGAATTTGGGTCAAACTAAACACTTTGACCACTGCAACTTCCGGCCACATTTCTAATGACGCCTTAGTACTGAGGGCAGCTGCAGGGGGTCAAATTCTCCGCTCCTCCATCCCCCCTTACACCTACTCTCAGTATTAAGGCCACATTAGAAATGTGGCCAGTAGTTATGGTGGCAAAATTGTTAAGTTTCATTCCTGCTCAAGAAGAGAGGGAAGAGCATAATTTCTTTGTCTTTCTATGATGAATCTGCCTTAAGGATGCTAAGTAATTCCAGATGTCGTGACGTGTGTTATAGGAAGCAATGTAAGACTTTTCCTTTTGGCCAAGTGTTTGGCAGGTGGGGATTTTTATGTATTTCATGTATTTTTATTTTTTTTATGGTTGTTATATTATAATCCACCTTGAGCCTCAGGATCTAAGTTTAAATAATAAATAAAATAAATACCTTCTCATCTTACAAAATATTTGTGACTTTAAGTCCATTAAGAAATGTTCAATGATGCCCAAAGAGCTATCAAATATTGGTGACTTTCTTCAGTCCCTTCAGAGTGGAGTTGAAGCTGATGCAGCAAATTACACCAAAAAGGCTCAGTGTATCCCAATGAACATAACAAGATGAAGAAACTTCATGTACAGGTTGAAAGGTGGGGTCAGAAATTGCCATAGCAAAAATATACTAAGGGATGTCACATCTTTTAAGCCCTGGGGGGGAGGCGGGGAGAGGCAACAACATGACAACTTGAAGTGCCTTCTTTAAAGAGAATTTGGAAACACAGGGTATTTTCAGATGTTACCAGATCACGCTCAACCACAGTGAACCACGGTCAATCCCGCGGTGGGGCCAAAGCGCCCTGAACGTCTGTTTGGCAGCCGCCAGATGTTCACCACGGTCAATACCCACATGGGGTCAAAATCAACCATGCTTCTGGAGCTCCCCGCCGGACCATCACCGAAAGCGTGGTCAAAGAGATTCCCAGCGGGGAACAACAAAAAGTAATGTCTTGACGGCAATCACGGCCGGAATAAAAGAAAATGATTCTCAGCCGAGGACAAAGCACACAGCGTCACTGCCAGGCAACCAGCAACAACACAGGCACCGGAGGGAGATTTAAAGGGCACACAGCAGCAGGGAGACGTGGTGGGATGGAGGGAGGAGGGAGGCGGAGGAGAGCAGTGGGAGAGAGCGCGAGGGAGGAGGAGGAAGAGGAGGCAGTGGCAGTGGTGGAGGAAGCACAGGCAGAGGAGGGGGAGGCGGGGGTCGTGCTGCGGATGGAGGAGGTGGAGGGACAACAGCAGCAGCAGCAGCAGCAGCAGCTGCAGCCGGGACAGGCCGCCCCGGGGACAGCAGTTGGACCAGGGAAGGAGGCACCCCAGAAACGGGTAAGGGGAACCAAGGGGAGGGGAACAGGCGGCACAGCGGCACCAAGGGGGGGCCGGGAGCCCGAATGGACACCCGGCAGGGAGGGGGGGATAGGGGGTGGGTTGCGGGAGGGGGCAGAACTGCACACAACCATAGCCCCCCCGCCCCTGAGTCCTTCAGACACGGAAACGGGCCCGGGTGGACGAGCCCCCAGAGGACACCGGCCCAGCCCAAGCGGAGGAGGAGGCGGAGGAAGAGGTGGTGGAGGAGGAGGAGGACCCACAGGGGAGATGGGGGAGAAGGCCCTACCATCAAGGGGATCAGTGGGGGTTGCAGGAGACCTGGGACTTCATCAGAATCTGGGGGACTCTGGAGAACCATCTGGAGCTAGCGCTCAATCAGTGCAATGAGTATGTCTATGAGGACATAGTGCGGGAAATGGAAGTGGCAGGGCACCACCGGACCGTGGCCCAGTGCTGTTTGAAGGCCAAGGAGCTGAAGGAGGGGTACAAGGCCATACAGGACAACAATCGGCAGTCCAGACACGGAGCCCGGACTGCCCCTTTTTATGATGCCCTGGACTACATACTGCATATGAAGGGGTCAATAGTCTCCCCACAGCTTGTGGGGACCGCTGTGGTCCAGGGCAG
Source organism: Sphenodon punctatus (assembly GCA_003113815.1). Taxonomy (NCBI): domain Eukaryota; kingdom Metazoa; phylum Chordata; class Lepidosauria; order Sphenodontia; family Sphenodontidae; genus Sphenodon; species Sphenodon punctatus. The sequence continues at coordinate 670,823 of QEPC01004710.1, read as the reverse complement.
GGAATGGGCCGAGGTACCCCCGGCCACCCAGCCACCCCTACACCAACCACCACCACCCCATTTGCCAACAGGGCACAGGACACCCCGGACCAGACCCAGGCAGGTGAGGAGGCTGGCGCCGGGGAGTCCAGGCAGCAGGCGGAGGAACCAGGTGAGGTACTCGGTCTGGGTGGGGGGGCCCCGGGGGGGGCGGGAGGGGGATGCGGGACCTGCAGAGCCGGTGAGAGGGGCTGAGGCAATGGGGAGGGGGGAGGGAAGGGGCCGGGCGACATCCCTGGGGGGCACAGAGCCCCAGGCCCATCCCAGGGCCGGGGGTGGGCGGCAGGGGCGGCAGGCGACTCACCTTCATTTACCCTACAGGGCAACCCGAACAGCCACAGTCACCTGGGCCCGGGCCCCCAGCACAGTGCATGAGGGAGTACCAGGCACAGGTCTGCCGCCGGAGGGAGGACCAGGCGGAGGACAACGTCTGCACTTCAGCAGAAGAGGGGGGGAGCGGATGACCGGCCATGGACCGGATGGGGGGCAGCCATAGAGCGATTCCTGGAGCGGGTGGAGGCATGGGACATGAGGCTCCAGGCAGAGGTGTGCCTGAAGTGGAGGTGGAAGCACCAGGAGCACAGCAGGCAGGTGGAAGCGCTCGGGTGGCTGGAGCAGGCCATCACAGGGGTGGCGTGGGAGCACTCGGCCAAAATGGATAGGTACCATGACATCGGGACCTCCCTGCTCCTGCACGCAGGTACCATGTGTGCATATGTGATGACAGTCGCCCCGCCAGGCACCCTGCCTGCCCAGGGCCCCATGCTGGGCCCCTCGGCGCCCCCACACCTCCCGAACTGCCCCAGCCGCCTCCATGCCCGCAGGGACCACGCATCTGTACATAGGGGGTGAAATAAATGCTTTTGCGACAGTATTGCTTCCTGTGACCGTTTCTGGCTGACGTGTGTGTGTGTGTTGGGGTCACCTCCCGTGTAGGGGCTGGCCCTGGGATCCCCCGGGGGTACCACAGGGGTGGGCCAGGTGGTGATTGCACTGCACAGTGTCTCGCCAGGCCGTCACAGATGCGCTTGGCATAACGGTACTCCCTCGGGTTGTCCGCATTCACGTACAGTGGCACAGGGCCGGGGGCACGGAGGGGCTCGGGGTATTCCAGGGCTGCCCCCTCAGTCTCGCACACATTGTGCAGCACACAGGAGGACCTGATCACCAGGGCCAAGGTCTCCACAGTGTAGTCCAGCCAGCCAGCGAGGCTCCTCCAGCACTGATGGAGGGCCCAGAATGCCTGCTCCACCACAGTCCTGCTGGAACACAGGCGGGAATTGTACAGCGCCTCCACGGGGCTGTGGGCGAACGGGTACAGCTTCATTAGCCACCGGGTGAGGGGATGGGCCAGGTCCCCCTGGATACAGAGGGGCATCGGTACCCCCTCGATCCAGGTCATCGCCATGTCAGCAAAGTCCCCCCGGAACATCCGCGCATATAAGAGGGAGATGGTCATTATCCAGGCATCGTGACTGTGGCCGGAGTTGCCCGTGAAGATGTCTATGAACCTGCCCCGGTGATCCACGACCGCCTGCAGCTGCAGTGAGTGATACCCATGCCTGTTGACATTCTCCGTGGCCTCCCCTGCGGAGGGGTGGAGGATCTCAATGTGCGTGCCGTCCACGGTGCCCATGCAGTTGGGGAAGCCTCCGGCCGCAAATCCGGCCATCCCGGCCCCTTGGTCCACCAGCTGGATTGCTCTGTCCAGGAGCACGCCCTCCACAGTCTCACACACGTCCCAGAGGATACAGGCAACGGTGCTCAGGTCGACCCCGAAGTGCTGGGAGACGGACCGGCAGGAGTCGGGCGTTGCCAGGGCCCAGACCCCAATGGCCACCCGCTGGACAATGGGGATGGGGGTCCACATGGGGGTGTGCTGGCGCTCCAGCCAGGGCGTGAGGAGGTCAGCGAGCCACAACAAGGTGAGCCTGTCCATCCTAAAGTGGGCCCTCCAGGCTGCCTCGTCCCACTGGGCCAGCGCCCTGGCCCACCACCCCTGTGCCTGCTCGGTGACCCATATCTGCCAGTCAATGGGCATAGCGAGCAGAGCAGCCTGGTGCGAGGACTCCCTCCACCATTGGAGGCGCCCGGCCGCCTCGCGGATTGCCACTGCCCTGCTCCGGCCCCGGCTCACGGCCTTCTGGTCAGCCCCAGGCACCCTCTGAGCCCTGAGCCGGGCCAGGGCATGCCTGCGGCCGTGGTGGGCCCTGCAGGACAGTGCAGCGCTCCAGGCCATGGAGACCCGCAGGTGGGCACCCAGGTGCACCTCTGTGGTAAGGATGCACAACTGATCGGTGTAGGCGTGGTACCACTCAGCTGAGAGCGCGAGGTGCATCCAGTAGGCAGCCTCCCTGTCCCACTCCATGGTCTTGGCAGCCCCAGGGGTTGGGGGTGGGATATGCCGGCCCAGTAATGGGCTGGGTCGGCCGGTGCCCTGCCCCCAGCTGCCCGGACCTCCCAATGCAGGACGGGCATCCCAGAGCGTGCTGTTGGGTGCATCTTCTGTCCTTGCATGGGGCCTGGCGCACGGACAGGCGCGGCCGAGTGTTCCTGTTGCAGCTGCATTCCTTCTGCCATCACCCCCCACCTCTCCCTGTTTGCAACACCATGTCCTTGCCAGCCTGATTAGTGTGTTAGCAGTCCTGTCTGGGCGCTTGTTTCCTGCAGCTGTGCCGCGTCCGCACCCCACGCCTCGCTCTGTTGCTATACATTGTTGCAGCCTATGGCCGCCTAGCTTGTCCTTGGGACCCCCTCGGAGCCCCCCCTGGCCCTGCGGGGAATATGTGTCCCCCTGTTCATGGTGTTATTCTCCCTGTCTGGCTGGACCATGGCTGGTTGTGCTTCCACCGCGCTCCCACTTCCCGGCCCCCATGGGGCCCCCCATAGCTGGACCTTCCATGAGATCATGGCCCTGTGTGACCTGTGGCATACCCCGGCCGTCCAGCTGCTCCTGGGCTGCCTGGACAGTCAGTTGGGTGCTTATGCGAGCCTGAGCTCTGCACTTCGCTACTTCGGCTATGAGGCGAGCATCTGGGATTACCAGCTGCATGCGGAGACGCTGGGGCTAGTTCCCTTCCCCAGTGGGTGCATCCTGGAGATGAGGTGCTCTCATGTGGCCTGGTCTGTGGCTGAGACCATGTCTTCCCTGTCTGTGTGCAGTCTGGCCGCCTACACGATCTGCCTTGCGGAGGGGGGCCCCGCCTTGGCCGTGTCCTACTTTGGCTGTGTTCACGTGGCCCGTGGATACCAGCGCTCTCGTGGGGTGGTGTATCACTGGCTGTTGGAGCTGGGTTAGCTTCCGTGGCCTGCTGCTGCTGCGTGTCTGAGCCTACCGCGGCCGAGCTGTTGGCGCTGTCGGGCGTGTGGTCCCGTTCGGATGTGCAGTTGGGGCTGTCCATGCGGGATCCTTTCGAGGCCTACTACCTGATCGCCCACCACATGTCCTTGCTGGGGTACCGCCGGGGCATGATCCATTGGCCCCACCTGGTTCACCGGGCGGGGCACCCGACCCCTGGGCCCGTCGTGGCCCCCAGCAGCTGGCTGTGAGTCCCGATGTGCCTCCCAGCCCCCAGTTGCCTGTCCCTGTGTGGGCTCCTGTCCCCCCTGTCTGCCTCTGTACCCAGTGTTCCCCTCCGTGGTTGCCTTCCCCGGTTCCTGGGTCCGGCTCTCTGCATGGCCTCACCGACTCGCCTGAGTCCAGCTGACTGTCCTCACCCACCAGCGCTCCCTCCTGTGGCCCCGCTCCCCCCCCTTGGGTGCCTGTGTGACCTCGGGGTTCTGGGGCCCCGGACTGCCCCTACCGGCTTCCTCCGGGGGGTGTGGGGCTGCATCTTTGGACCTGCTGAGCTGCACTGGCTCTCCTGATTGCCCTCCATCGCCCCCTCGCCGGGGTGTGGGGTCCGAGTGTGGTCCTGGACCATTCCCGGGCCCTCCCTGTGCCGTGTGGGGTCCCGCTGTGCCTTGGGCCTGAGCTCCTGGGGCCCCCCATTCTGGGACTGCCTGTGTTGCTGTGGGGGTGCCCATGTGGACTGTTCTGCTGTGGGGGTTGTGGTTGCCATTGCCTGTGTCCTGCCCAGCCCCTGTGCCGTTTCCCCCCCTCTTCCCTGCTCCATGCCCGCCCCCGGTGCCCGGTGTGCCTTGTGTGTTGTCCGGGTGCTTGTGTCCCCCCTTCCCTTCCTTTCCCTTCTGGGTGTGTGTGTGTGCCCGGGCGTGTGCTTGTGCTGTGTGTTCCACTGTGCCCCCGTTGTCTGTGTGCCTGTTGTGTGCGGCACCTGGCTGGCTCTTCTCCCTCTCCCTCCTCCCTTCCCGTTTCCCTTGTGTGGGTGTTCCCTTTTGTGCCTTCTGGCTTCGTTTGCCCTCAGTCGGCCATGTCTGTGTCCCGCCCCTGCCCAGTGCCTTGTGGGTGTTTTGACCACAGCTGGGAATCGGCGGCATGTCTGTTGCGCAGCCCCGGACCGTGATCTGGCGGCCCGATTCCCTGCTGTGGTCCCGGTCCCGTCACATCTGTTCAGGGCTTTTTTTGACCACGGGGGTGGTTGTTCGGTTCACCCCCACCGGGAGTCCACTGTGGTGACTTGGGACCGAGTAACGTCTGAAATCACCCGTATTTGCTAAGACTTTAAAGGTTTCTGCAAGGCAGGAAAATGTAAGCCACAGGTTCCCATTTTTTTTTGCCCAAGGCAGGGGCATAGATATAATAGGTGCAGCAGGTGCAGCTGGGTTCCCACAATGCATGAAGAATGCATATGCATCTTGTGCAGGGGTGGGGCAGGATGAGGGGGTCTCATTCCATCTTCTGCACCAGGGCCCATTCCAATCTAGCCACAACTCTGGCCCAAAGGACCCCATTTTAAGACTTAAATATAACCCATGACCTGCTGACAGCAAAAAGATATGTAAAGTATATAATATCAATTACACTTATGTCCCCATCCCATCTCTCACAACTCCATAGTCTGGGAAATTTCGATGTAAACACTTCAAGAAATGCAAATCCAAGGACACTTAAGAAACTCACCAGTAGAGGGCACCGTGCACCCTTTCTGACAATCCGAAGTGGTGTGGTTCATGTATTTCTTTTGCTCTGGCATATCCTCCCGATACAATTTTGAATCCAAGAGTGGAACCCTGCTTAAGACAGGAGACTGAGGAATGCTGGGTAGAGTATGTGATTTTCCTAGGAGAGGCCTCTGCAGTTTTCTATCCAGCGATCTTTAAAAGAAACGTAAGAAACAAGATGCATGCATATTAACAAGCAATCACAAGGTATGTGTGTTTGCTCACACCACTGTACTTCACCCCTAGTTTGCAAGCACATCACTGATAATTCCCCTTTTTTCATCAGTCAACGTTAAATATTCTATTTATGTGCAATACAAAAACTTTGTTCTAATACTAATCAAAAATAATCAAATGCGTGAACACAGGAGTTTAGGATTAGAGATGAATGAACTGATTTGGAGAAAACAAAGACCCCAGATATATATTCCAGCAAGGGAGGTAGGAGACACATTCCCCTAAACATTCCCGGGCAGTCTTTAAAATTCTCCATTTGTCCAATTCGATAACATTTATGTGCACCACCTCCCCATCACCTGCCCCAACTTTTTAGTTCTAACTGCATCCATGCCCAGAGAGAACCCAAAACATTTTGGGATGTGGAGGTTTATTTTATTGTTCCTCCAACCAAGCCACCTAACACCCATATCCTTATGCATTTAGTACATCCTTTACAGCAAACCCAAGAAGCTGTATTTGTGGTAATACCAGTGAAGACCATGAAACCACAGAAAATTTCCAAGACAGACAAACACCCTTATGTGTCCCTTTTCCAAGCCATCCCCATTCCCCCAACCCCACTCCATGCCACAAAAAATAAAATCTATGGCTACATTTCAAATCAGAAATCCAAGTTTCAGTTTCACACAGAAAACAAATTTCCATGTCCTCTGAGACTTCCCTATCATGGCCATCTTTATTACAATGTTTTTTGCCTTTCCAAAATGTGATCTCCAGTCCCCGATTTGTATTGCTGCAAGATGTGATTTATGAGCAAGCATCAACACCAGTGCCAAAAAGGAACTACAAAAATCTGCATTAAATTGTGCAGGACATTAGTTTATTACTTTATTAGGCATTGTGAGTGGTGGAGCAGGCATAAAGCAGAGTGATAAAGAGATAACAAAGTCTGATAAAAAAAAATCCCACAAAATCAACCTCTCCATTGGCTGTGATGGGCTCTAGAGGAGGCACTAGTGTATCAAAACTAAGAGTCTCTGGGCGACTCTAAAAAGGGCCCTTTTCACACAGACACTCTAACATTGATAAAATGGGTGTCACATTTTATTATACATGTTGCAGGGCTGCAGGTGTGCTCTATGGGTGTCCTGCAACATGTATAATAAAATGTACCAACCATTTTATCGGTGTTAGGCTGCTTTTATACGAGCGGGTCAGAGTCACACAACCCGCTTGCACGATTTTTCAAAATCCCACGAGGTAGAATTATACGTGACGATGGATGTGATCAGGAGCATTCAAGGCAGTCGCGTGTTGTTTGCCAAACGTGAACTAAATACTTCCATGTGTGAGGTATTTAGTTCGCGGTTGGCAAACAACTGTGACCCGCTCGTATAAAAGCACCCTTAGAGTGTCTGTGTGAAAAGGGCCATGGTGGGGTGGGGAGAGCTTGTACAAAAACAGCACAGTTCTAAGTCGTATTCTCCACACTTCAGGTTAAACACATGAAAACATACAATTAACATCTTTTAACATTTATTTTTAAATAGCTGGTATTAAAGTACTTTGCTGCTACATAAGGGACACAACCTCCCACCATGCTGCTTTATTATTATTTTTTTACTAGTTCTGTTACATTTATTTAATGTATTTATTTAAAACATTTAATATCCCACCCCTCCTGCCTCAGGCAGCTCAGGATGGCTAACAATATTAAAACATCATAAAACAAGATAAAACCACATCGAAAACTAACACCTCTCATCAAAATAATTACCATAAAAGTAAATAAAATAACCCAATCTCCCCCCCAACCCAACTCCCCCACACAAATTTACGCCTCAGTTGTACAAAGACTTGTGCAGTATGAAGTCAATGACTTCAACAGGATGTCTCAGTGTGCAAAGTTCAGCATGTGTGTAAGTCCCTGAAGGAATGGAGCCTAAAATTAAATATTTAGTATTGTTATTGTGATGGTTTTGAATGCACCTGTTTGTGGCTTGGAATTAAGACAGTCGGTGGCAATTATTACAATTTGATAACTAGACTGTGGATATTTTCACACGTGACAGCACTAGTCACTGCCATGCTTGGATCCTGCTCAGGGTGAAAGCCCTCATCCTAGGCAGAATCTGGCCCCACCACTGAACTAATGCAACGGCAGCCAGGGCTGGGGAGGGGGTGGGGAGAGGGCGAGGGGACCCACGCTGCTCAGCACGGCACATCCTCCTCCCTGATAGGCAGGTGCGGCAGCCTATGAGGCCGCCATGCCCACCCGGAAAAGCTCCGGCCACTGGCCGGAGTTAGGTATAGCGGGCCATCAGAAGTGACAGCCTGCTCTGCCGCGGTCCGGGGATGGCTTCCTGGGATGTGCATTCAATCCTGCCATGGCCCAGGGTAAATTTGTTCCCGCCCGCAGCAAACATCTGGCGGGAGGGAACAAATGTGACAGTACTATGGGTGGCCATGCCGGGGTAAGCGTGGCTACCTGTGGTAGCGTCACATTTGAAAATACCCTGTGCCTGTAAAAACAGTACGATGAATCCCCCTGGAACAGATGGGGGAGAATTCACACCTCTTGAGGAGCAGTATTTTGAACTGCCTAGCTGCAGGCAATGATTTCTCAAGGATGAATGAAGAGCAAAAGTTACATCAGTTGCCAGAAAGCTGAGAAACATGACAACAGAAAATACTCCCAGGAAAATTCCAGATTTGCTTACTAAGGGCACTTTTAAACGAGCAGGTCGCCGTCACGCAACGCACAATATTTCAAAACGAGACAGAAGTCTGGGATCATGCGCATAGAAGGCGGTTGTGCATTGTTTGCAGACCGCGAATTAAAAACCTCATAATCGAGGTATTTAATTTGCGGTCTGCAAACCATGCACGGCCACCTTCTATGCGCATAATCCCGGACTTCTGTCTCGTCTAATCCCGCGGGATTTTGAAATATCACATGAGCAACGGCGACCTGCTCATTTAAAAGCAGCCTGAGCCCCTATACAGTCCTATAAACACAGCTAATAACTGTTCATTAAACTCTACCTTCAATAGGAAAGCACATTTGAGGGGGTCACATTACATCTCTGTACACATTCCAAAGTAGGAGAAGACACATCAGGCTGTGGGTTTTTAGAGATGCCACATCCCATTCATCAGCACCTGCTGATGAAGGTGCAAAGTGCAACTAGGTCAGCCATAATCAACTATATGCAGCCTATAAATAGATACTGATTTGTTTTTTAGCTGTGGGAAGAGCACATAATCAAGGTTTGACAAGGGTGGAAAATCATTCTGCCTGCAGCAATTAGCCAGGAACCTAACAACAACATTATCAATTCTACCCATTGAGCAACTATAGAAGAGCAAGAAGCTCACAAGCATCTCCTCTCTCTTGGGAAAGGTCTACATTTCCAGTAACGTGAGGCTCCATTGGAGGGCTGGCTATGTAGAAATGGCTAAAAGGTTCAAAAAGGCATGGAATTAGCTTGTCCTTCTGACATACTATGGCACGAGCCCACGTCAACTGGGGAGTACGTGCTGAGGAAGACACTAGCCACTGTGTTATACTCTCTATATTTAACACACACACACTCTCATGGTGTTCAGTGTGCTATACAGTGGGTGTTAACAGACAAAACAGTGGCCCACAATAGCCCACATCAGATGGGTGGCCCAGGGGCGGCCCCCCCCAACCCCTCAAGTCCCTCAGGGGTCGCCCCATGTTTGCTGGGGAGTCCCCAGCAAGCCAGAAACTGCTCCTCAGCTGATCCAGCGCAGCACGGTCAATTTCCCCGCTTGTCTCAGGCTTTGATTACATTGTAACTCTCCAGCTACAGAGCAGGATGAGTCATATGTAAACAAACCCTGCAGTGAGAGAACTCTGCAAGGGGAGGAGGGGGAGGGGAGTCAATCATAGCTGCCCTCACAGCGTCCGCGAAGCTGTTTCGGGTGGTGCGGGGGTTGGTCAGTCTGGCCTCCCTCCACCTGGACGGGGACTTGTCCCGGGTCCGCTGTGAGGAATTTGTCATCTACTTCGTGGACAAGATCGCTCGGATTCAGAGCGACTTCGACGCTGGGTTGGGAACAGTAGGTGGAGAGCACGAGGTGATGGAGGCCCCGTCTGATCCAGCTTTGTGGGGGGAGTTTCAGGAAGCGACGCCAGCCGATGCGGTGGATGTCCTGGGGTCTGTGCAAGTCATTAGTTGCAAACCTGATCCTTGCCCATCCTGGTTGGTGAAAGCCTCCAGGGAGACACTGGGGACGGTGCTGGCGAGAGTGGTTAACGCGTCCCTGCAGCAGGGGAGGATGTCGCCCAGCCTCAAGGAGGCTGGGGTGCACCCCCTGCTGAAGAAACCATCAGTGGATGTGGACGCACTCGCCAGCTACCGACCTGTCTCTAACTTTCCCTTTTTGGGAAGGTTATTGAGTGGGCGGTGGCAACCCAGCTCCAGGCGCATCTAGATAGCATCGGTTTCCTAGACCCTTTTCAATCTGGGTTCCGTCACGGCTATGGCACTGAGACGGCGTTGGTGGCCTTGGTCAACAATCTCCGCCAGGAGATGGACGCAGGATGTTCTACATTCTAGATCTCTCGGCCGCTTTTGACACCGTGGACCACGGGCTGCTGCTGAGACGGCTGCATGACCTGGGGGGGTCTGGATGGGACTGTTCTTGAATGGTTTCACTCATTTCTCTCGGGGAGAAGCCAACAGGTGGTGTTGGGGGCTGAAACATCTTGCCCCCGCACCTTGTCCTGCGGCATTCCGCAGGGTTCTATTCTGTCTCCGCTACTGTTTAATGTGTATATGCAGCCCTTGGGGGAGGTCGTGAGAGGGTTTGGGATGCGATGTCACCAATATGCTGATGATACTCAGCTGTACTTCTCTTTTTCAGTTGACCCAGACCCTGCTGTCTTGTTGCTATTCCAGTGTTTGGAGGTCGTGGCGGAGTGAATGTGGCAGAGCAGACT
>QEPC01004710.1:627728-643995 GCA_003113815.1 Sphenodon punctatus | reverse complement strand
GCGGCCGCTGGTGCTGGGGGGTGGGCTCTTTTTTTAAACAAAAATCCAGGCTGGGCAGGGTGGGTGGGGGGTGTCCCCCCTTCCACCCGCGCAGCCTGGACTCGGGGAGGTTTTTTGTGTTTTTTGACTTTTTGGTGGGGCTTTCATTGCTTACATTGCAGCCATTCATTTAAATGGCTGCAATGTAAACAAATCCGGTACCCGGAATCCGGTAACCAGACCGGATTATCGGATTCCGGATTTACCGTTTTCCCCGCCCCTAGTGGCTAGTATGCACCCTCACCCCAATATGTACATTTTCTGAAAGAGATCCAGCTATGGAAGGAGCAGGGGGCTATCTCCCATTGCCCTCTGCTATAATGGTTATTTGCACTACTGTCTCATTGAGAATCACAGTTCTTGGCTCATTCTGGCAACCAAGAACGAGCTGAGAACCAGCAGCATCTCAGAACCAACAGCAACCAACTGCATGAGTAAAATTGCCTCTGGGGTCATTCTCTGCATGCACAGCCCTTTTCCAAAATGGTGCAGGCAGTGTGACAGTCATTTTTGAAAAGGGCAGTCATTCTGTGCATGTGTGGCAGCCATTTTGCACAGACTGACTGCCCTTTTCCAATATAGCGGCGATGCATCTGGTGTTGTTTTGGAAAAGGACTGTGCATATGCAGCACACCCTGGTGACCATTTGTGCATGTGCAATAATTTTGTTGTTTTGTTTTAAACGAGATATCTCTGAGATTTCCTACTGGAGCCGAGACCTCATTGAGTTCTCAGCCCCGGGCACAAAATCTCGTGAGATAAAAAAAAAGTGTTTTCAGCTCTTCAGCCTTAATGCACAGAGAAAGCAGCTTTGGCAAGTGGTCCCAGAAACCCCCTGTCCAATAATGCCATAATGACACCCCCTCAGGATAACCGTGAACATCATGCCACATCTGAAAAGGAGTCCAAGGAACTGAAGGATAACAGAGAATATATGGTACTGATTATTTATTTACAGGGCCTGAGCCAAATGATTTCTTGCAGAATTCCCCTCCTCCCGCAGAATCTTCTGCCCTGCATCTCCCAGCACACCTGCGCTGGAGAGACATAGGGCAGGAGATTTCCCGAGAGGGATAAATAAACCCTCAGGGCTTCCCCTCCCCATGCCCAGTTGTGTTGGGTAGGAGGGGCTGCCAGGGCTCGCCTCCCCCCCATCCTCAGCTGGGCAAATAAACACACCTAGCAGCAGCGGAGGCATCTTCTCTCAATGCTCTTCAGTCACACCTTCTGGCCGCTTCCTGGTCCCTCTCAATGGGGCCTCTCAGAGCAGTGCAGCCAGATGACATTGTCTGGCTGCGTCACTCTGGGAGGCCCTGTTAGGATGGGCCAGGAAGCAGTCAGAAGGAATGGCTGAAGAACATTGAGAGAAGATGCCGCCTCTGCTGGCACTGCTGCTAGGTGTATTTATTTGCCAGACTGGGGGGGGGGGGGAGGCAAGCCCTGGCACCTGCCCACCCAATGCAGTCAGGGGCGGGAAAGTCGGCTGCCACTGCTGCTTGGTTTGTTTATTTGCCTGGCTGAGTGGGGGGGGGGGATTCGAGCCCTGGCAGCCCCTCCCACCCAATGTAGCAAGGGGGGGGGGAAAAGCCGGCCCTGCACTGCATTCTGGGAGGCTGGGGCATAGAATTGGGCCCTGAGCCTCCCAGATTCCCACAGAATTTTTTTTTTAATTCTGCAGGAGAATCAGGGCCTTGTTTATTTATTTATTCACACTTATAGCCCGCCCTATCCCCTGAGGTTTAGGGCAGTTCACAATAAATACATAAAACAAATACAAATATAAAATTCATAATTAAAACCCATAAAAACTAAAAACATCCCCACCCCCTACCTTCCACGCAGGTGACTTTTCCAGCAATGGCACATTTCCACTGCTGAAAAGCAAACCTAGTGTCAAGACAGGAGAGCGGCATAAGATAATGTTGGACAAAGAGAACAGTTAAAACAGATCAAGACAGTTTTCAAAAGATGCTGTGCTCATCCTTATAAAGGTGTTCAGTCTTTTCAACTCCAGTGACTTCATTAGGAATTTAAAGTGCTTTGCAGTATCATTCCACCTTTCGCACAAGCACATAAACACACATACACATATGCCGCACATAAGCCTCCATGGAAAATACTTTCCTGTTAAGTCAAGCTTCAGATTTTTGCATTTTAGTCTCATGCAATAAAAGACACTGAACAAAGACAGAGAAAGAGAACCTCACAGTTACCTTGGGAAAAATCAATGAAGCAACTCTAGAAATACAGCAGAAAGAAAATAAATTAGTTACAGAATACACTAGGGGCCTTGATAAACCCCTATTGATTTTCTAGAGTTCTTTCACAGCAAGAGCACTTTGTTGTTTAACATTGTCACCTTCCCTCCTCCCACCTAAAAGACTTCCAAAAAAGGTCAAGAGGCATTAAACTTTAAAGACAAAAGATGCTGCTCATTTTTGTATTAAAACCAAGGGCAAGCTACGCCTAATCAGTTTGGATCACTTCCCTTTTTGGAATTTGTTTTCATTTCATTTACAGCAACGTGACTGAAGGAGTAAATCCACTGAAGTTAGTGAACTTAAAACCAGATTAAAACTGCCCTGCATTCTAAAGATGTTAACAGGTGTATGGGCATAGAAGACATCCACACATAACACGATAAGCATCAGCCCTAACTCTGCCCAGTGAGCCATTTCTCACCCTTGCTATGAAGGGCAGGACAAGAGGCAATGGACAAAAGCTGCAGGAGGGGAGATTTAGACTAAACCCCAAGGGAAAATTTCTGACTAAAGGACAGTCACAATGGAACAGGTTAACTAGAGAAGTTGTAGCTTTTCCATCATTGTAAGTTTGTAAGAAGAGGGTGGATGAGCATATGTCTGGGATGATCTAAATATTCTAGGGTGTGGTTGCTGTGTTGGCCCCCCAAATGAATAACTGTTTATTTATTTCTGGACAAAGTAGTCCAGATGATAACTTTTATTGAACCAACTTCTGTTGGTGAAGGTATGACAAGCTTTCAGGCCACATAGGACCCATCTTCAGGTAACAAAGTAACAAGTCTAATCAAAGTCATGATGCAGGTATGGCACAATCTGCACTAATCAGAGGGCTGGACTCAACGGCCCTTGTGGTCCCTTCCAGCTCTATGAGATTATGATTCCCTGACACAAAAAGGTGACAGTCTGGAAAAACATAGGCAAGGTTAAAAAATAATAACCATAACAGTGGTGATGATCAGCTTCACCATGGCACAATGCATGTCAACCTTCTCCTCCATTATCTGCCCAGCAACCACAAAATAAATAATAAATGAACACTATTCCTAATAATAATGGTTGTGAAGGAGAAAGAAGGACAGTGCCTACGGACCATGTTGGGCCAATCAATGCTTTAGGAGACCTATGGTTGTCCCCTAGCAGTTACACTCTTGTAGAAGAACGTGGCAAGTCCCATACATACTAGCTGTGATATAGTTTAGCACAATCCATTGGGGTTGGAGTTTGGAGTGCCACCTGTGGTGTTTTTTTAATCTGACACTCCTATAGGTCAAAATGGAAGTATCAGGTAAAAAATGACCGAAGGTGGCAACCCTTGTTGGAGTTGATGGGATGGGTTGAGAGGATGAAGGCAGCTTCCTTCTCCTCCGGCACTTCTTGTGATTCACACTGAAGCAAAAGGCCCAATCTATACTTACTGTGCCAAATTAATGGTGAGCATTTTAGAGGGTGAAGAGGCAGAAAGAATCTGCAGCAGTGAGAATGTTAATTTGAAAGGAGAAAGGCAATTTCCCAGGAAACTGTAAGAGAGACCCACACTTTGGGTGATTTCAGACGTTACGTGGTCCCAATTCAGCACAGTGGATTCCCGGCGGGGGTGAACCGAACAACCACCCCCCATGGTCAAAAGAAGCCCCGAACAGATGTGACGGGACCGGGACCACGGCAGGGAATCAGGCCGCCAGTTCATGGCCCGGGGCAGCGCAACAGGTGTTACGCCGATTCCAAGCCGGGCCATGGTCAAAGCACCCGGAAGGCTCCGGGGTGGCTCATCCTGGCTGCTGCTGTGCGCCCTTTAAATCTCCCTCCCCAGTCTATGTTGTTGTTGGTTGCCTGGCAGCAATGCTGCGTGCTTTGTCCCCGGCTGGGACTCATTTCCTTTGATTCTGGCCGGTGGTTGCCGGCCAGACGTTACTTTTTGTTGGTTCCCGTCGGGAATCTCTTTGACCATGCTTTCGGAGATGGTCCGGGGGGGGGGGGAGCTCTGAAAGCATGGTTGATTTTGACCCCATGTGGGTAATGACCGTGGTGAACATCTGGCGTCCGCGAAACAGACGTTCAGGGTGCTTTGGCCCCACCGCCGGGATTGACAATGGTTCACTGTGGTTGAGCGTGATCTCATAACATCTGAAAATACCCCTTCTAAGCTTCCAAGAGAGACAAAGAGGGAAGAAACCTGGAATACAGACTGTTAGAGCAGAGATGTGCCACTATTCCTAGTAGAGAGATTTTGGAGAGATGACTCCAGAACACACAAAAGGAGTGAAGTGCACCTGCTGCTTGAAGCTGCCAAGGCAGCAGTCCACAGTGCCTCCCCCAATGAAGCTGCAAGCAAAGTGGGCACCTGTAGGAAAAGATGGATAGCTCCAAAGATGACTTCTCAATCTTCTGAAACCTCAAAAACAGGTATATTTGTGTTACAAATCTACTCGCATTTGCCAGAATGATCATCATCTTCTGATAGTGCCCCAGAGCCCCAGTTACAGACTATGGTCAGAGTGTGCTAGATGTTGTACAAATGCATAACCAAAATGAACCCTCCCCACAAAAATTTATAATCTAATTTTAAGATAAGAAAAAACTACTGGATATAAGCTAATAGATCCTCTTTGACCAGCCAAAAGAGTCCTGTTTTCTTTTAACTGTCCCAGGAAAAAGTAAGAAACCCTCAATATTACACAGCCAGTCACCACAAATCTGCAAGATTAAAAGCCCAGAACTTGACACGCAATAGATTTCTATATCTAAACTAAACACAATCAATTTCCATTCTCCTCCATGTCCCACTACACTCCTATTTCAGCTGCCTGTCTAAAGGAGATAACCTAGCAATACCAATTGACAACAGTGATGACAGTACAAAGTGACAAGCTTCAGAGCATTTGTAACTTGCTGCACAGCTTCAGCCTGGCGTGCCTCTGCACTTGGCTGCATCAGTAATCTTTCCCGACCCTCGTGGGTCATTTTCCACCTCGCTAGGCACTTTGTTTTTGAGTTGCAGTGACAGTGAAGAATCTTTATAAAGCCAGTGGATGAGGAGAACAAACTGCAAGTTTCCAGTTCAATCTTCCTAAAGTACAGCCAGTTCAAATGTTCAAATCAGTTCAAGTGCTACTTCTTCAAACTCTCTCATTCTCTCCCCACTGGTGCAACTTCCAACACACTGGGCCAGGTTCCTGCCTGACTAATGTCAGCAAGTGGGATCTTTCCTGTTGCACTACAGAGCTAAACTAGTTCTTTAATTTATTGAATATACTGATTGATACAATGGCACCCACTTGGGATACAATGGGATCTACTTATCTGGAAGATCACCTGGCCAACCATGTCCCATCACAGCCTTTACAGTTGGCCGGGGACATCCGTCTGGAGGTACCTGTTTTTAACTTGGTTTCTATGATGCAGAGGACATTCTCAGCTACTGCCCCACAGCACTGGAACTCCCTTCACTGGGAAGTTCACTTATGTCCAGGCTTAAGCACCTTTAGGAGGCGGTGTAAAGGAGTTCTATTTACAAGGGTGTTTGGCAGTGGGGGCTAGGGGAGGGAGTTTGGGGGGATATGAATTGATATGAAGGAGATAAGAGGTTGGGAGGGTTGGGGTGAAGAGGGTTGGGGGATGGTGTAGGGTTGTGGGGTGTTTTATGTTTTTGTATTTTTGGTCCGTTTTATATTAGATAGATAGATAAATATTTATTAAGCGTGACACACGGTCATTGCATACAAAACAACAGCAGCAAAACAAGAAAAATTCACAACATATTATTGGATTAGTGACATAAGGGGGAAAACTAAGTTTTATATTTGTATTTTAATATTGTAAACTGCCCTGAGCCACATTTGGCGGGAAGGGTGGGGTAATAAATGTAAATAAATAAATAAATAAATAATGTATCTTTAGGCATCCACATGCTAAGTGCTGTACCAGATGCTTGGAGATGACACAGCTGAGCTGAGATGCACCGAAAGACTGTAATTTAGGATGATTTATTCCCTCTTCCGCCCAGCATTATTTTTAATCAGAAGTATCTACTTCCCATTTCACCTACTGTCCCATTAAACATTCTGTATTGTCCCATTAAACCTACTGTACCTACTATCCAAGTTCTATAGGTGGATTTTAAAATCCCAGCCATAATGATAATTTAATCTTAAAATAACTTCTGAGATGCTTGGAAGAAAAGTATGATATATGAGCTGAGAAAAACTATATATACACATAAAGAAAGAGCAATGGTCCAAGGGAAGTCGCAAAGCATTTGTTTAACTTCATCTTAGAGAATTATTTATACACACAGATTTTAATATTGTATGCAGGTCAAATTTAAATTTAAATTGTCAACCATGCATTTGTCACCTAGAGGCTAGACTATTGAAACGCGCTCTGCGTGAGGCTGTCCATGGTGACAGTTCGGAAGCTGCAGCTGGTGTAAAATGCGGTGGCCTGCCTCCTTTCTTGGGCGGGCCACAGGGAGCACATAACACCTGTGCTCTGAGCACTGAACTGGCTGCCTATTGTCTTCTGGGCTTGATTGAAGGTGCTAGTGTTGACCTTTAATGCCCTTCACGGCCAAAGCCTTGCTTATCTGAGTGACTGCCTCACCCCTGGGCGGCACCTGCAGTCATCCAGGGGTGCCCTTCTGGAAGTCCTGTGCTGTCAGTGGGTTCGGACAGACAGGAGGGCATTCTTGACGGCTGTGCCATTGCTCTGGAATTTCCTTCTGGTGGAGGTTGGCATCAGCCCAGATCTTCTTGCCTTCCAACGAAGCTGTAAGACCTGGCTCTTTCATCAGGCATTTGACAGGGGGAGGAAGAGGAAAGGGGGATAGGTTAGATGGGTTGTGGGGGAGGGGATTTTATGCATATGTTAGACCTTAGTGTTTTTGTAGCTTTATATATATATTTGTATTTATATATTTTTATTGAATTTACTGTTTTTATTCAATTGTAAGACGCCCTGAGTTGCTTTAATGAGAGGGGTGGGGTGAAATAAATAAATAATAATAATTAATAATAAATGACAGAGATGCATGTCATGAGCATACAGGTGACACTGGAATCTGTGAGATTCAATTAGTTAGAGAAAGAGCGTAAAGGGAGAAGAGGGCACAGGACAGAGCCTTGGGGAACTCCCACACAGAGGGGAAGTGATGTAGAGTTGGTACCAGCAAGAGAATAGTTGAAGGAGTGGTTCAAGAGATCCGAAGAGAACCAGTCGACAACAGAGTCCCAGAAACAAAGGGAGCATAGTGAATCCAGGAGGAGGCCATTGGTCGACAGTGTCAAAGGCGATAGAGAGATCGAGGAGGACAAGAATGGAGTAGAGTCCCTTAAACTTAACTAAGAGAAGGCCATTGGCATGGGCAGTCTCAGTTGAGTGGAGGGCAGAAGCCCCATTGAAGGGGATCAAGCGGGGAATTTGAAGAGAGGAAATCAAGACAGTGCGTGTAGACAGTCCGCTCCAGGAGTTTGGAAGTGAAGGATAGGAGTGAAATGGAGTGATATCTGGAAGGGTCAGAGGGGTCTAAAGAGGCCTTTAGAGAAAACAATGAAAATCAATTAAAATGATCCAGTTGAGAGGGAGAGATTGATGATGTGCAGCAGAAAAAGTGCAGCAGTGGGGGCAATCGCTGTTAGGAGGTGAGAGGGGATGGGGTCAAGGAAGCAGGTGATGGGTTGAATGAAGAGAGGAGGGAGATGACTTTATCAAGGGAAGCTAGGGAGAAGGAGAAGAGAGGCAGGAGGGGGAATAGCAAGGAAGGAAATGGGGGAAGGGCGAGGGCTGAGAAACAGGTGGAGTTTATCAATCTTGTTTTTGAAAAAGGAAAGAAGATTCTGTGCAAAGAGAGAGAGGATGGAAAGGTTCATAAGACATCTGCCAGAGGTTCTTGGAAGCTCAAGAGGAGGATAGGAGGTGATGGATGGTAGGGGTGAGTCAAGGATGGGGGTTTATGTGATGGATAGGATGACACAAGAGGGGAGCAAAGCAGTCAAGGGCAGAGGAAAGGGATGAGTTGAAGGTGGACACAGCAGTCTTGGCAGGTGGTAGAGGAGACAGATGAGAGAAGGGGGAGAAGGAGGAAGCAGAGTCAAGTATTAGAAATAGGGGACACTCCATGAAACTTACTGGCAGCAGATTTAAAACAAAAGAAAATATTTTTCACACACCACACAATTACATTATTTAAATTTGACCTGTGAGGTCAAATAATGTAACAATTACATTATTTAAATTTATCTGTGAGGTATGAACAGAACCAGTGCAAAATGGTCCCATCCACCCCCACCGGGTCCTGCAGACATGTCACCAGCAACTCACGGTTCACAGTATCAAAGGCCACTGATAGATCTAATAGAACCAACAGGGTCATATGTCCCTTATCCAGTTCTACGAGGAGGTCGTTGAGCAAGACCACAAGTGCTGTCTCCGTGTCATAATCCAGGCAAACGTCAGACTGTGTGGGGTCAGTAACTGGCCAAGGCATCAATGTCAAGTGATGGTTTTTTAAGGAGAGGCCGGACCACAGCCTCCTTGAGGCAGTCCGGCATTCTCCCCTCCCAGAGGGAGGTATTGATAACCTCTGCCAACACTGGTTCTAGTGTCTCCCTGTTAGTTCTTACTAACCAGGATGGGCACGGATCTAATTAGCAAGTCGTGGCTCAAACAGGCCCCAGCACATCGACTGCATTGGCAAGCATCACCAATCAAAATTCACCCCACAAAACATGACCAGACAGGGCATTCCTAACCTCTGGCTCTGCCACTGCCTCTGAAATGGCAGAGTGGAAGTCATGCTCAATGTGAGCAATTTTGTCTGCAAAGTACTTCAAAAACATATCACAACAGGCTGTGGATGAATCCGGTTCCAGGCAGAGACAGGCTGGACCGACCAGACCTCTCACCACCCAGAACAGCTCTGCTGGATGTGACTGAGCAGATGCAATGAATGTAGCAAAGAACTGCTTCTTTGCTGCCCTCACCGCCATGGCATAGGACTTCAAGAATGCTCTATGCCACAACCGATCATCTTGGGTGCGAGTATGGCACCACCGTCGCTTCAACCAACTCCTTTCATGCTTCAGGCATCCCAGGGCCTCTGTAAACCATGGGAACCTGTAGAGCCGATGCACTGGAAGTGGATGCCTAGGAGTCACCAGATCAATGGCTCCAGTCAGCCAACCATTCCAGAAGGCCATGAGGTCATCAATACAGTGGCCATCGAGGTCAACAGATATCTCCCCAAGAGCATTCCAGAACATCTCCAGTTCCATGAGTCTCCTCGGGCAGACCATACGAACTGGTCCTGCACCCCTACGATCAGGCAGGCACGCTAGGATGGAGGGTCATAGGAGGTAATTGTCCGAGCATGGCAAGGGTGAACACAACACATCCCCAATCATCGGACCCCCCGCCTCAAGGTCAGTGCAGAAAACCAAGTTCAGAGTGTGCCCCCGCTCATGCATCGGGCCCCTCACCACCTGGGACAGACCCATGGTTGTCATGGCGGCCATGAATTGTTGCTCCGCCCCATTCAATCCAGCCTCTGTATAGATGTTGAAGACCCCCAAAACAATAAGTTTAGGGGACTTCAAGACCAATTCCGAGACCAGAGCTGCTAGAGCAGACAGGGATGCTGCTGTGCAGTGGGAAGCATGGTACACCAGTAGAATCCCCAACCTGTCCCTGGTCAGACCCTCTGGTCCATCTTTGGCTAAATCAACCACAAGGTGGAGGCACTATAACCCAGACTCATTCTACACTGAAAACCTTCATGTGACCAACCCATCCTGAAAAATAATAGTTATGCCCCCCCGCCCCCACACACCTCTGACCCTCTGGTCTGGTCTGGTGCTAGACGGAGTACCCAGCAGGAACGAGATAAGCCAAAATTGGCCCTGAGCACTCATCCAACCATGCCTTCGTCACACATACGAGGTCGGCCACCCAGTCCAAGATGGCATCATGGATCACAAATGATTTATTGGCAACCGACCTCGTGTTACACAGCACCATTGACAGACCTGGGTCTTCTGAAACCTCAATCACCTTGTTGTCTGGGCCCGGGGGGGCAGGGAGGAGCAAGCAGGGGACTAGCACTAACCACTGGTCCCTTCGTTCATGATGATATCTTCCACCCCAGGGCCATAATTCCCCCACCCCATAATGACCCTTATTGCTCCCGCCCCCTACAGGCTCTCCACCAGGGTGGCAGGGGGACCACCCAATAAACCACTCCCCCTCTCACTGGGGTGCCTAATCCAACCCCCTCAACTCCAGATAAAACCCCACATAATCCTATAATACAATCCCCATTCCCCCCCACCCCCTCACTGGGGGATGATCACCCTGAGGGGCTACCAAGCTGCTCTCACCAGCCGGAAAAAGCCCTCACCCCCCATTAACCCCATCCCATCTCCCATCCACCTGTTCCCCCCCCTCACTGGGGGGGCCTAACCAGCCCTCTGTAACCTCAAATATATCCCCATATAATCACAACATACAGTCCCCACACCCCGCTCTTACTGGGGGATGACCACCCAGTTGCTCTCACCATCCGGAAAGGATCCCCCGAATCCCCCTCCCATTGTACCCAGAAGGAAAATCCTTCCTTCCCCAATCTCCCATCCCAATTCTGCACCCCAAACCTTAATCCACGCTTCCAGTACTGACCCCATTGAGGTTTGTACAGAATCTCAATAGCCACTACACAAACCAATTTCACCAGTATTCCACCCCCACCCCCAGATCTCCCGGCGCACAGCCTGCAGTGCTGTTGAGCAGCACTCCGCTTATGTTCTTTCCCTGCTGACTCATCCTAACACCAGGAGGGAGTCCCCACCCCTCTCCAACAAGGGGGGTGGGCAGTTGTCAAAGTCCAGGGGCTCAGGATCCCTACCCTCAATGGTGGCCCCAGACACGGAAGGGAGGAGTGGACAGGTGGACAGGAAGCAAAGGGGGGGAACAGCAAAGAGGTGAGCCTCCAGGCTCCCAGCTCCGCCCCCACGAGCAGCTTCCACTCCTGCGCTCTCCTCCTCCATCCAGTCTCATATTGCTGACTCTCTCTCTGACATTTCTGCTTGGATGTCTCACCACCAAGTCAAACTTCATATGGCCAAGACCGAACTCCTCATCTTCCCCCCAAAACATTCCCCTCCTATTTCCATATCAATTTACATTGAGGGTGTCTCCATTGAAGCCTGTCCCTCAGGTGCACAGCCTAGGATTTATCTTTGACGCCTCCCTCTCTTTTATGCCTCGGAACCAGGCTGTTGCTCAATCCTGTCACTCCGCTTTATATAATATTGCTAAAATACAGCCCTGCCTTACTGTTGCCACTGCAAAAACCCTAGTCCATGCTCTAGTCATCTCTCAGTTTGACTACTGTAACTTCCTCCTTACTGGACGCCCATACTCTGACTTTGCCCCCCTCATCTCCATTCAACGCTCTACTGCCAAAGTCATCCACTTTGCCTGTCACTTTGACCACATTCAGCACCTCCTCTCCACCCTACACTGGCTCCCTCTACGTGAACGCATTCAACACAAGCTTCTGGCCTTCACCGTCAAGGCTCTCCATGGCCTTGCTCCGTCAGATCTCTCCTCTCTTGTATGCTGCCACACTCCTTCCTGGGAACTTCATTCCTCCTCTGCCCCCACCCTCGCCGCTCGTGACCCCTTTTTCCTCTAAACATCTTTGCCCCTTCTCTCTTGCTGCCCCCCATGCCTAGCACTCCTTCCCTGGATGCATTTGTTCTGCTCCCTCCCTCCTAATTTTCAAATCCCTCCTGAAAACCCACCTCTTCCATCAGGCTTTCCCTAGCTCGTCCTGAGTAAAATTGCATCCTCTTCCCTCCCACACTCAGAATTTCATTCCTGTAACTAAGGCCGCTTTTAGACAAGCACCACCTGCTCGTGCCATGAAATCATGCAGCTTGTAAAAGTGCCACGGGCAGCGTTTAGTAGGGGTGGGACATCAGGCCAAATACTGGGTGCCAGTTTTACCGGTTCCCGGATTTACAAAAACTGGTTTACCGGATTAATACCGGTTTACCAGTACCGGATCTTTTCCATTGATTTCAATGGGGAATTGTCCCCATTGAAATCAATGGAAAAAAACAAAAACCTCCCCCCTCCCCAAATCCAGGCTGCGCGGGTGGAAGGGGGGACACCCCCCACCCACCCTGCCCACCCTGGATTTAAACATCAAAAATAATTTCCCCTAAGTCCCCTAGTGCGGGCTCCGGGCCGCCGCCAGTGACCCAGAGCCCCCACCAGCACTGCAGCAGCCAGCAGGTAAGTGTACCGGTACTTTACTGATCCCTGGGGTGGGGGGTGGTTTAACACCCCCCCACCCCAGGAATCACCCTACCTTCCCACCCAGGGATTAATGTCATTGCCTCCTACCTTGAGCTCTGGGCAGCGGCGGCGATCCGGCGGCTTCAGCGCTGGCTGTGGCTGCCGGCTTCAGCACGCTACTAGGCCTTCCGGGGAACTTCTGGGTTTTCCCGGAAGGCCTAGTAGTGTGCTGAAGCCAGCAGCCACAGCCAGCGCTGAAGCCACCGGACCACCACTGCCGCTGCCCGGAGCTCAAGGTAGGAGGCAATGGCATTAATCCCTGGGTGGGGAAGTAGGGTGATCCCTGGGGTGGGGTGTGTGTTAAACCACCCCCCACCCCAGGGATCAGTAAAGTACCGGTACACTTACCTGCTGGCTGCTTCAGTGCTGGTGCGGGCTCTGGGTCGCCGGCGGCGGCCCGGAGCCCGCACTAGGGGACTTAGGGGAAATTATTTTTGG
Organism: Sphenodon punctatus; assembly: GCA_003113815.1. Lineage (NCBI taxonomy): Eukaryota > Metazoa > Chordata > Lepidosauria > Sphenodontia > Sphenodontidae > Sphenodon > Sphenodon punctatus. The sequence continues at coordinate 630,901 of QEPC01004710.1, read as the reverse complement.
TGTTTAAATCCAGGGTGGGTGGGGGTGTCCTCCCTTCCACCTGTGCAGCCTGGACTCGGGGAGGGAAAGTGTTTGTGTTTTTTTGCGTGTTTTTTTTACATTGCGGCCATTCATTTGAATGGCCGCAATGTAAAAAATCCGGTACAGGGGGAGTCCGGCAATTTACCCAGATTACCGGGTTTAATCCGATACTGACGGTACACCCAATACCGGCAGTATCGGATACCGGTAGATCCGGTAGTCCCACCCCTAGCATTTAGACGTGCCTATACGCACCCTATTTCCGATCACACATTTTTTAACAGTGCGAATTAAATACCTCAATACGCGATCTATGCTAAAATGAAATCAAAGCAGCTAATGAGTTGTCTGTGGATTTGAACTGTGTATGATGGGATTGCTGGGGGAGAGAGAGATGCGGTTTGTGATACATAAGATAATATACAATACACACACATACATACGCGTGCACACACACACAGAAAATAAGTGTTCTTTGTTCATGTATGTCTGCATTATAACTCATTTCATTACATTTCAATTTATACATTAAATGATACAATTATCTTATATATTACATACACCTAATATATGTTTTTTTCTTATTATATGTAGTATATTCTATACTTAGCATAGATCTTTTTTCTTTGTAATTTACTGGTGATGTCAGCTTTACTGTGTGTCCTTTTTTATTATGGAAATGAGTCCTCCATGGTATTTCCCAGCTGACCACTGAAGGGAAGCCTAATCGAAGGTTGCATCAGCTCCTCACAAACCACATCTCTCCCCCAGAAATCCCATCATACACAGTTAAAATCCACAGACAGCTCATTAGCTGCTTTGATTTCAAATGGTAAAAGACTGGTCCTTAGCCTGGATGTGTTGGGAGTTTTTATAGGGCCCTGACTCCTTTCAACACCAGGTCATCAATCTCCCCAGCAAGTATGTCCAGACAGACCAGATGGGGCTGGTCAAACTAGCCTGAAGTGGCATAATGACCAGGACAAGGGTAGGCCCTTCATTCCCTTGCATTCAATAAAAGCAGCTATTAGTCAGCCTGGACAGGTAGGAACCAAACTTCAGCATGAGTTTCCAAACTCCATTAGACATACTTCACAGGGACCATACAATTTTGCTTGGTTGCCTCCAGATGAGCTGGAGGTGGGGCTGGTCAAACTGATCTGAAGTAGAAATTCACTCCCTCTGTACTGAATAAAAGAAGTCATTAGCCAACCAGACTGCCTGGCACATATGTACACTATGGAACAGCATAGTAGCAGGGTCCTATACATCACACATGGTACTACCGCACACCCTCCTGTCAATGGCAGCTCACAAATTATAAAATGTAAAATACATATAAAAATAAATACAAAGTATAAAATGCAAATAAATACAAAACAGACAAAAACATCCAATAAGTGGAGTTAACCCCCACCCCACCCCCAAACGTCTCCCTCACCAAAAGCCTGGTGGAACAGTCAGGTCTTACACTGTCTTTGGAAAGAGGGAAGGTCTGGATCCAGGCGGACCTCCGTCGGGAGGGAGTTCCACAGCCTCGGCACAGTCACCAAGAACGCCCTCCCCATGGTCACTAGGGATGGGCGAACAGACCATGGTTCGGGTTCGGCCGTTCGGTTCAGCCGTTCGGGTTCGGCCATTCGGCCGTTTGCCAGGTTTGTTTCAGCCGTTCGTGTTCAGCTGTTCAGTTTGGGTTTGGCCGTTTGGTCAAAAAAATAACGCGAGCCGGAAATCGCACCGGAAACTGGAAATTCGAGCGCGTGCGGAGTTGTGTGGTGAGTGAGGGTGTGTTTGACTCGGTGACTGCTCGGTTTGTGTGTTTTGGCTGTGTTTGACTGTGACTTTGTTGGATTGGCTGTGGTGTGTGTATGGGTGGTTCGGTTCATGTGTGTTGTGGGTGAGAGAGTGGTCCTTGTTTTAAAAAAAAAAAAAATGAAGAAGACTCAGGCGGCTGTGGTGCTGATCCCCCGGCTGGGAGCCAACTTGCCAGTGCCACTCGAGGAGGAGGAGGTGGTAGCGGTCGAGGCAGCTGCCCCGGCGGCTACTACACGTCCCGTGGCACTGGTGGCTTACTTCTCGGATGAGGAGGAAGCGGCGGGCTCTGGAGTTGCTGCCAGGTTTGTACATTTTTTTTTACTTTGAGGACAAGAAAGGCTCTATCTGTTGGAGAGAGCTCACTGGCGTACACGTGGTTACGTGGGTAGAGGGTATCAGTCGGGCACAAACAGTGGGCATCAGCGGGTGGCAGCAGATGACTGCAACAGAGAGGGAGGGTACTGTTGTGTGTGGGGCTTTGGCATGAGCAGCACCCCCACCCAAACATGTGCCAGGCTAGCAAGGGCTCCAGTCTCCACTCTCCAGTTGCCTTGCCATCCCATTCCCTACGCACCCTCAAATAAGGGCAGGCTCTTTCCTCCAGCCAGGGTTATTAATTATTATTATTATTATTTATTATTATTAACAAACATTTATATAGCGCCAGCAGTGTACCTGGCACATTTACAAAGCAATAAAATAGACACGGTCCCTGCCCCTAGGGCTTACAATCTGAGAGACATAGGCAGGGGAACAGAGGGAGAGACAAGGGGTCTAACATTCATGAAGATGTGAGGTCTCAGGTGCACGTACTTGGCTTGGTTATGATGAGAATGAGGGTTACGATGAGGGTTCCATCTCCTGTTGCCATCCCTAGCACCCGAAGGAGGGCAGGATTTGCACATGCCAGCCAGGACCTTCCTAGTTGTAATCCCAAGCACCACAAGGAGGGCAGGGCAGGGTTTGCACGTGCCAGTCAGGGCCTTCCAGTTCCTAGTTGCACTCCCCAGCATCCCCGGAGGGCAGGAATTGCACAAAATTAAATTTCTAGTTGCAATAGCTACTAGCACCCAAGGAGGGAGGACTAGAGAACCATCATCACAAATGCCTGATATTTATTTGGTGTTCTTATGTGTTCCCATTTCAGAGAGGAATCGAATTCTGGTGGCACTGGCCACAGCCCTGCTGCTGCTGCCAGGACAATGGCAAGGAGGAGGACTCGGCGGACACCCAGGCTGAGATCGCCAGTGACACCCCCAGACATTCGGCGCCAGTCGTCGGATTTCTGGAGGTTCTATCACAAGGGCGACAGACCCGCCACATGCAAGGTATGGCAC
>QEPC01004710.1:553368-576680 GCA_003113815.1 Sphenodon punctatus | reverse complement strand
CATTTTCTCTGCTCCATCAGGGTTCGCATTCGAAAATATAGGATTGATCCAAATAGCCCTAAGGACTGCATAAGCAGGGCATTCCAGGGTCAAATGACATAAAGTCTCTACTGTATCAAGACAGTGTCTGCAGACGCTTTCCTGCCTAGGGATAGCATATCTTCTTCCTATCACTTCTGCCGTTTCAAACAAATTAAAGCGAAACAAAGTAATAAGGTGTCTTAATCTGGAGTCCTGAATATGAGCCAAGTATACTTCCAAATTAACAACCACTTTAATCTCTGTATATATCCCAACCGACCTATATTCTCTAAGCAGAGCCATATCCTTTTTATGGGCCCACTCTTTGATCTTACATTTAAGCTCTTGCTTTGAGAGACTACCCACTGAAACATTTGCATCTGAAATAGGAATAACCAATTCAGATGCCAGGTTCTTGACTGATCTCATCCATGTGTACTGTGGAGCTCCACTATGGTCCTTCTGTTCTATATAACAGCTCTTAAGCAATGGGGCAGAGATTTCATTCTCCAGCTTCCTCCAGAAAAGTAAAAACTTGATCGTTGCCTGGGCATATATTGTAAGAAGCCCTGTTTCTATTCTCAGCATCGGAAGTGGGGTCGCTCTTGGGACCTGGAGAACCGCTCGAAGAAAGCGATTCTGAGGCAACTCCAGGAAAGGCTGGAAACCTGAGATGGTAACCTCTGCTCCATATGTTATACTTGGGATAACTTTTGTCTCAAAAACCTCCAACAGCTGATTTACTGAGATCATAGGGGTAGCATAAAACAATTTTAATAAACCCGTTATCGAATGGGTGGCCTTTGCAATACGCACTTCATTATTTGCCCTCCAAGATTTTGAAGAGGAGAAGACAACCTCTAAATATGTATATTGTGCAGTGTACAGCAGATTACGGTTGCCCAGCTTCCAGCTGCATTTGGGGTTTCTGCCGCCAAAGAACATTACTTGAGATTTGTTTAGATTGATAGTCAGCAGATTGTCCTGGCAGTAAATATGCAAAGCATCCAATGTCTGCTGTAAGCCTTGCTTTGTCTGGGAAATTAGGACAATATCGTCCGCATACGTAAGAAGCGAGAGTGGTCTTCCCCCAATACGGGGAGGCGTAGTGGTATCTAAGGACACTACTGGGACTAAGGGTGAAAACAGACATGACACTAACCACCCTTTAATCACCCTTGGTGGTCATTAATGCATGTTTCAGGGCTGCATAGGGCACCAATACAGCCCTGTAACATGCATAAATAGCCACCAAGGGTGGTTAAAGGGTGATTAGCGTCATGTCTGTTTTCACCCTAAGTCATCAATATATACATTAAATAATAAGGGGGCAAGTAAACATCCTTGCCTAACCCCTTGATGGAGGGGAAAGGATCTAGTATAATTCCCTTGACTGTTAAACCTAACAACTGCCTCTGCTTCGTCATGTAATTTGACGATAAGCTCCAGTAGATCTACCGGAATACCCTTTTTCTTCAACTTCATCCATAACAAATTCCTGCTAACCGAATCGAATGCTTTCGCAAAATCTCTGAAAGCAAGATAGAGTTTTCCTTTTTTAATATTAGCATATTTATCTATTAGATGGTGCAGGATAAAAATATTATGGATCGTAGATTTGTTTTTTTGAAAACCCGCCTGTTCCTCATGTAACCGACAATCCTGCAACACCCAATGTTCCAAAGCGTCTAAGAGTAATCTAGAGTACAGTTTACTTATAATTGGGAGCAGGCTAATCGGCCTGTAACAGGCTGGGTCCTTGGGAGCCCCCTGTTTGAAAATAGGGATAATAACTGCCTTTGCCCATTCCTGTGGGATAGCCTTAGAGCGGTTTATCAAAGTAAAGAATTTTGCAAGGAGGGCAGCCCACCATGATGGAAAATTCTTAAACAATTCTGGTGGAATGCCATCAATACCTGCAGCTTTACCTAAGTGAAGTTTATGGATAGCCACAAGCACCTGTTCCTCGGTGACCTCCAAACATAAAGCTGATTGAGAGAGGTGATCCTCAACCTGAGAAAGCCCAGAGGGACAACTAATCACTGGGGCATCCCGTCTTTGAAATGCCCCAGTGAAATGGGTCACCCAGTCCTCCTCTGAAACAGGGGACTCACTTCGGGCGATACTCGGATTGCACCAGCTCTTAATCAGTCTCCAAAACTTAGCAGAGTCATTTAGAGTTGCAGCTATCTGTATCTCTGCCCAAATTTGGGTGGCCTTCTCTCGCCTTTTCTCTCTGAGGAACTTATAATATGCCCTTCTAATACTAAGAAAGTCTGTCCAATCCGCCTCCAATTGAAGGGATCTTCACGTACCTGGCTGCAGCTCCGGCAGTCCCCGGCGGCCCGGGTAACAGGCAGAGGTGAGGGGGGGGACTTTACTTGTTTTAAATTGCCCGTGTGTCCTGCTCCTCTGGAGCCAGGACGTGTGGGCAATTTAAAGGCTAAAAAAATAAATAAAAGTTCCCAATCCCTGCCTTGCCGCTCTCCCCACCCCCGCCGCTCTGAGCGGGAGATTAGGGGGGGGAGCAGCAGCAGGGAAGCAAGCGGCTGAGGCTGGCGGTGCGCTGTTGAGAGCAAGCTGCCAGGCTTGTCCTGACCTGGACTCTGAGACTCCATGTGCGACTGAGGCATGCACGCTGCTCCCTGCCTCAGTCGCCTGGCCCAAAGCTTCTCGCCTGGGTGCTTGCATCAAGCGCCCAGGAGAGAAGTTCCATTGTGCCCATTAGGCGCATGGAAGAAGGCTATGCCCTCCCTCCACAGCACGTCCTATGCGTGCTGTGGTCTGAGGGGCTCAGCTGCCCAAATCACATTTTCAATAGAAAATGTGGTTTGGGCTGCTGAGCAGCTCAGCCTTTTTGTCCCTTCCGGGACCCACTCTCAGAGCGGCTCTGAGAGTGGGCCCCGGAAGGAAGATAGAGTCTGACAGCAGCAGCAGCCTCTGAAGCAGGTCAGAGGCTGCTGCTGCTGTCAGAAGCGGCAGTGCTGGTTTTTTCCGCCCCCAATGATGGCACGACGGGAGTCCCCCATGGCACTAGGGGGGCAGTGCCCCAAACGTCCTGGGGTGGGGGAGCCACCCCTGCTGTGTACTAATAAAGGAGTGTAATGAAACCAATTCCCAATAACTGAGTGTTAGAGTTCTTTTGGGCCCCAATTCTGACACAGTGTACATACAGGCAAGGCCATCTCTGCTTCACTAAGACATACTGATCACTGAACCCAAGTCACTACTCTCAATTTGCACGTGCACAAAATGGCAACTACCCTTAGCCAAAATGGCAGCAATGTCCTTTGGCCACCACCATTTCTGGTTAAGGATGGCAGCAATTTTGTGCATGCACAAAACAGCCCTGGTGGCCTTTGCACATGTGCACAGTGGAGCAGGAAGCTTGGCAGCGCTCTGTGGAAAGGGCACCTGTCAGAAGGCCCCCAACAGCAGCAGCAGGCCAACGGAGCTTCAATCAAGCCCTCTGAGGCCGGTAAGTACATCCCAGAGCCTCAGAGGGTGGGGGAGGTCAAACCCACTGTCTGGGGGTGTGGCTTGCCATGGTGTCTTTAAGTTTTGTTTCCCTTTGGGAAAAATACAAAACTGAAAATTCAAAACCATAAAAAGATCTGGATTCTCAAATTAACTGAACTGAAAAAACAAACGAACCAAAATTATTCCCAGGTTCCCACCCCTAGTACTTGGGGGGGGGGGGGAGGGATCAACCAAGCCATGGGATAACAACCCTGTCACCAATCCAGATTTGTTTTGTGCCATATACAACTAATGAATGTTGGATGAACTTCCACACTACCCCGCCCCTTCTTTGTGGGAAATGCTGGGTAAACAATGAATGTTGGATGAACTTCCAGACTACCCCACTCCTTCTTTGTGGGAAATGCTGGGTAAACAATGAATGTTGGATGAACTTCCAGACTACCCCACTCCTTCTTTGTGGGAAATGCTGGGTATACAATGTATCTTAGGTAGTAAAGTAATTATGTCTGTTTTTCAAGATTTGGCAGCAATTAGGAATTTCCTAGTAGAACGTAAAGATATATTATTAATATTAATTGATTTGGCGGTATTAGAAGAACGTAACCAAACAGATGGGGATAGTGTGTCTGAAAGGCCGCATGTTCAGTCCCCTAATAAGAACATGGGGTCATCATCAGTTAAGAGAACTAGACAGACTATCAGGGGAGGGGCAAAGAAAAGTAAAAATATTAAAACCAGATGGGCTGGCCATGTAAAAGGAGTTCCCACTAAGAGGGGAATGAATTTAAAAATGTTGTTTAAATTATTATGTGATAAGGCTAAAAAAGATCATAGGAGATTAAGGAATAGTGTAGTTAAGAAGGGGAAGGAGCCCAGTTCTAAAGTATGTAGTAAGAAAGTTAAAGGGGTATATATATAGGGTCATCATTACAGGTAACACAAGTAATGGATACTCAGAACCCAGAATCTTGTATGTTCGATAAAGGACAGGTTAAGAGGCAGATAGATGAAATACAAGACACTCAAGGTATGGAAATGCAGTACTCAGGGACTTGTGTGATGTCTAATGGGCAGGTTAATGGGCAGAAAGATGAAGGTGAATATGTAGGGCCAACTCAGGAGGTACAAGTGATGGGTATTCAGGAGCCATGGACTTATGTGATTGTTAATGGGCAGACTCCCCCTCCCCCCCCCAATACTTCTCAATTCTCATGTTAAGATGAAGCAGCAGCTTTCTCTCAGAAGGGATCTTTGATTAATTAAACATAAATTGGTGTTTATAAATTACCCAAAGTGTAGAGGTCGTTTAAACCACGCTGATCAGATAAAACATTTTTTCATGCTTTTCAGGGAGGTCCTACCAAGATTTCTTTTCCCTTCTGATATTACACAAATAGAATACCTTTTTTATAATTATGTTGGGGTCAGAGCTGTAGTCACTTGCAGATCAGGAAAAGTGGCAACATCGATCTATAGGTTTAAACAGCAGTTTGAGTATATGGGTATTAGGGTAACAAAATAAATGTTTTAGAAATGCTATACGCATGACTCTTTTAGAGGGAGGCATGGGAAATGTATGACAGAGAGGCACATTTGCTGACCTTCATCAGTTGCCTGAGTCTTAATTTTGAGGAGGATGTTCTTAGGCCTAATATGACTGTAGGTCTGCTTGACCAGGTGGAGGATGGGATTACAGGTGAGAGTGGGCTAAAGGAGAATAGAGAAGGTCAGGTAAAGGTGAGCTTGCCAAACCAGGACCTACTGCTAGTTTCAGAGCCTTTTTCTCAATTGGCTGGTACTGGGATCCGGACATCTGGGGCAGAGGTTACTGGCAAGCAGTTTATATTAGTGAAGAATGGGGATAAACATGAGATTGACCTACTGAAGAGTAGGGATGGCCTCACAGGCGTAGCAAGGTTGAGAAGGGCCCGGGCTCAAGCCTCAGTTATGGGCCCCTTCCAAAAACCCAAAGTGGGTGGAGCTTAAGGAATAGGCGGGGCTTAAGGGATGGGGCAGGGTCTGCTGACAGCTTCTAAATATACAAAATCCAGCGGCTAGGAGTTATAACTGTGGCCATAGACAAGCATGACCTCCCAATGCTTCCCACCTCCCCAGCCGAGCGTCTACCACCACTCCCCAGCAGTGGTTCCACTGCAGGGGCAGTTGGGCGGGCAGTGAGGCAGGCACAGAGAGACTGACTGCATCCACTGCCTTACTGAAGGAGGGGAGTGAGCTTAGCCAGTCTGGCCTCTAGGGCCTGTTGCTTCTTGCTGCCGGTGCTGCCTGTGCCTTGTGCATGCATGTGGTGCAACCAGTCCAGAGGTGCTGCTATCAAACACACCAGACACCCCACAATCAGTTCATGCTGTTCCCACCCAATAACCAGTTGATTTGTGCCCCTGCCCCCATATAATCAATTCACACTGATTCACCAGTTCAGTTGTGCCCCCATAATCAGTTCATGCTGCCCCCACCCATAACTATTTAATTTGTGCCCCCGGGGCAGCATGAATTGATTATATGCGGGGCGCAAATGAACTGATTATGGGATGCGGGTTTAAAGACAGTATTCCTGTTAGCAATAACTTCATTAAGTAAAGTTAGTGAAATAGCAGCCATAATAATCTCAGAACCATATTTGCAGATTTATTTTCCAAGATAGAATGTNGAACTGGTTATGGGGTGGGGGTTTAAAGACAGTATTCATGTTAGTAATAACTTCATTAATAAAAGTTAGTGAAATAGCAGCCATAATAATCTCAGAACCATATTTGCAGATTTATTTTCCAAGATAGAATGTATATTGCTTTACATCCTAAATTCCTACCTAAGATAGTATAATTAAGACAGTTGTGAGAATGTAGCCCTTTTTACACGGGTCTCTCCCACCCATGAACATGCAGATTTCTCTGTGTTCATGGGTGGCAGAGCCCCGTGTGAACAATGTGGTGCACGCGCCCATGGTGTGTGTGGGTGCATGCATGCCTGCCTAACACGCATTCCCACTCACCCCCCCACTCATCCCCATGCACGGAGCAACCGGGGGAAACGGTGGTTACTCCGTGGGTGTGGATGAGTGGGGGGGTGAGTGGGGATGCATGTGCAGCTGTGTGCATGCCCTGTCCATGCACTGGTGCGCCCACAGACCTCCCCCACCTGGCAGAGCCATGTAAAAATAGAATGCGAGGAGCCACTCAAAGAACAGAAGGTTGCTACCTTGTAAACAAGGTTCTTTGAGATGGCTCGGAACATTCTCACAACATCCACCCTTCCAGCCCCGCATGGAATTTTTTCCTTATATTCCTAGAAAGGGTTGGAAGGAACTGTCATTCTGAGGGGGGAGAGTGCTTTTTATACTAGAGGAGCTTGAGACCATCATGTGGTATATTATTTGAATAGGGTGAGCATGCAAAACCCAGTTGTGAGAATGTTAGGCGCCATCTTGAAGAACCTTCTTTACAAGGTAGCAACCTTCTGATCACTCACATGGGCAGGCATTGTTTGTAAACAAACAGCTTTATTTCCCCGATCGATGTACCACTGTTGCTACTGCTGCTGCAACGCTATAAGGAGGCAGAGGCATGTGAGGGATAGGGACTGGAGCCAGGGAGGGGAGGCAGCAGAAGAATTTAGGCTGCATTCTCACCTGACAGTGGCGGAAGCACCAGCGCCAGCAGGAGGGGCGAGGGTGACGCAGCATGGAGGAGCCGGCAGCCGGGAAAAGAGCCGGTGCGAATGGAGATCTTTTTTCCCATCCGGCTCCTCCACATTCCTGCCTCCCTCACCCCTCCCGCTGCCACTACCGTTGCCACAGGTGAGGGGGCCAGCCCTACCTCGGGCCAGCCCTGCCTACGCCCCCCCCGGGGAGGGCCTGGGTGCAAATGCACACATACACCCGCGCCATGGTAGCTACGCCATTGGACGGCCTGGTTAATAGGAGCCTGCCTCATCAAGAACAAGTTGTGGTACCGGAAGGTTTGTGCCAGTTGGACAGTAAATAGACCTTGGATGGCAAAGATCCTTCGTGATCAGCTGGATGGTTTGGGAGAACAGTCATGAATGGAAGTATGGAGGCAGAAGAGTTCTTGGTTCTCTCCTCGTATGACACCTTGCCTAAAGAGAACAATATCATAGAGAGGTTTCAAATGCCTATAGCAACCCTAGTGGAGATTAGAAATAGTAGTCCATTACCGCCTGTGAATCCTGTTATACGAGTTATACACCATCCAGGGCCAATAACAACTCCTATTGTAGTTGAAGGGTTGCCAGCCTTGCCTCCAGCTCTGTCCTCAGCTCGGATGCAGGGTGATTATGATTGGCTGAGTTATAGATTTTTGCTCCCACATGAACTGGTCTCAATGGGCTTAGAATACAATAGTAATAAGAGATCTCAACTGTCTGTGGTTGAAGTTGAGACTGTCCAGTCCCATTGGCCGATAAAGCTCCTATGGAGTTCCGAGGTCATAGAAATGATGGAGTACTAGAAGTTAATCAATTGGCTCACATGCGTACTCCTTAGAGCAAGGGAAAAATCTTAGAAGGTTGGCTAGGGGTCATTTTGCCATTTTGCCATTCCTGAAATAGAAGAATTATCTGGGAGACCTAGTTGACTAGGGGAGAATAATTATTATAGGATCCCACCTATTTTTGTTATCTCATGGAATATAACAGGCTTGATATCGAAGCTGAGTGATAGTGATTTTAGTAATTTTATTGAAAATGCTGATATAATTTTTCTCCAGGAGACTTCTCCAGGCCTGTGTAGGTTTTTTTTTACGGGTTTCTCTTGTTTTAGTCTTCCAGCTAAGTCATCATAGGTTGGTGGACGACCTTGTGCTGGCCTGTTAAGTTTGGTGGTAAATAAACCAGGATGGGTTGTTAAACAGCTTGGCTCTTGTGCAGGTATTTGCTTAGCGTTGGAGCTTACAATCCCATGTGCTCCTCCCTGTATTTTGGTTAATGTGTATATTCCCCCTGGTTGTAAGAAGGAATTTATCATGCAGAAGTGTGACCTTCTGTTGTCATATCTGTAGTCTCTTAGATTAGCATGCCCTAGGGGGCTGTTTATAATTGTGGTTGATTTTAATGCCCGGGTGGGCAGTTTATTGGTCTAATGAAGTTTATCTTTTGGTTAACGAAATGTATGGTACTGACATGCCTGTATTTAAGAATGGCGGCTCTAATTTGGCAGGTGAGAGGCCCCAGCAAATGTTAGTTGGCCTATGCTTAAGAATGGTTAATGGTTCATTTTCTGGTGTTTCAGCCTCTGATCCTACCTATATTTCTAAAATTGGCTCCAGTAGTATTGATTATATTTTGATTGATCTGATGTATTGGTCAAGTATAGATGACTTTTGGCTTAAGTGCCGCCCAGAGAGTGATCATTGTCCTCTTTGCCTTTATTTAAACTTGGAAAACTGGTATAAGGGATCAGCAACCATACATGGGATAGGGAAGTCCCCTATTGTGAGTGATGGCTGTACTCCAGTTTTCTTTAATAAGAAACTGAAATGGAATAATCATTTAGCAGCTACTTTAAATATTGCTCTCCATGAAGGAGAACTTATGGACCTTAGAGACCCAGATAGGATAAAAAGTTCTTAATCTTGTGCAACAAATATTTTCTACTATTACTCCTTTCTTTTTTGCTCCCGTGGGCGATCAGAACCATGGTGTTAAACATCCCAAGCAAGGAAGCGTCCTGGTTTGACTGGGATTGTTTGCAAAGGAAGAAAATGTTGAATAATAGAATAAAAGCCTTTGGGAGAGGGGGAGATTTAACAACGCTGGGCGGTTATAAAGAACTGCGTAAAAAATATAAGATCCTAATTTGGGGAAACAAATTAGCTTTCGCAGAATTGCAGTGGAGGAAACCAAGCACTGCTATTTTACTTATTTATTTATATTTTATTTATAATAAAATGTGTATGCTGCCCCCTCCTACTAAAAGCATCTCGGGGCAGCTAACAACATGTTAAAACAGATTAAAACAGTCAATCACCAAATACAATTAAAATCCAGTAAAAACAATTTTACCCCTCACCCCTCCATAACCCAACCCACCTACCCCATCTCCCTCAGGAAAGGCACAGCGGTACAGCCAGGTCTTACAGGGGAGGTCAGTGGTCAAACTATAACTGATAAAGATGTGCGTGGTTTCTGGCAGCAGGCAACAGGTAAATAAGGGAAAGGAGACTTATAAAGTGAATTTAGAGGTTAACATATCTAATAATCAATGGGTTAGTTTTTTCCCACGCAATTTCAGGCGTATGAAATTACTAGTAGACGTCTCCTTGGGAGACAGTACCCTAATGTGGAAGATATGTCTTTTTATCATGTGACTAGGGATTCAATGTATAATTTGTTACAGGTACAAAGAAAAATAAAGCCCCAGGTCCTGATGGGGTTCAAGCAGGGTTTTATTTCCTGTATAGAGACTGGTGGATTCCAATCTTAGTGATATGGTTTATTCCATAATAGATGTGTTTAACGTCCTGGATTTTTGGAAGGGGAGTGTTAATTGTTCCTATCTACAAGAGAGGTTTGAGGGACAACCTAGAGTCTTCTAGACTTTTAAGCCTAATTAATATATCAGCAAAATTGTTTGGCAGACATCTCTTGAGTCATCTTTTGGTATGGGTAGAGACAAATGATATCCTGTATGAATACCAAACTGGTTTTCGTGCAGGATTATAGAGGCACAGGAGCGCCTCTATAGTTAAGGCGAGAAGCACTTTGTGCTTTAAGCGATGAACATTCTAATGTTTGGGGACATATTGAAGTGGAGAAGGCCAAGCTCTCCATAAACTTACAGTCTATATAAGAAAGTTTTGCGCCAGGTTTGCTTGCATGGACTCAACTGCAGAATGTACTTGTGTTTTGTTATTTTTTGTTTTGTTTATTTAGTCCACACTGCTTCAACGATGTTTTGTATGAAAGGGTGCTTTGGTGAATATTTCACTTTCACTATTTGTGATGCATTTTCTTTTTTTTTCTTGAAAATTAATAAATATAATTTTAAAAAAAAGAAAAGAAAAAGAAAGAATATTCTAATGTTTGGGATTTAGCCATGCTTTGTCCCATCATCGTAATTTTTGGCATGGAGGATCCCTTGGGAAATGGGTTGAATCTGTCCAAGTGTGGTGCAAATTGGTTGAAAAACAAAGAAATTATCACAATTTGTTTGGGGGGGTGTCATTTTTTCACATTTTGGCGAATTTTATATTGGACAGGTTTCCAGTTTATTCTTCAGTTTGAACTGTCTGGAGATGAGTTAAAAAATTCATCTCCGTGGTCCTATGTCCGCTTTTGTTTGTTTTAGATACATTTGGTGGTTGATTTTTTTGCGGGTGGAAGGTGAAAAATACATTTTAGTCTATGAGCGGAATGTTGAGGAAGAAAATTCTCCCGGCATTCTATCCAGTTCCTCAGAAGCAGCTTTTGAACCTGACAAATGGCAGAAGCATGGCAGAGCCAGATTTCAATTGCCTCCAGAGCAGTTGAAATATTGCTAAAAATACTGAGCTAAAAATATTGAGCTATCACTCTGCTTAGGCTTAGCAGAGAACCTAGAGAGAACTGAAACAAATCCTGAGGAACTGAGGCAGCTGGGAGGTGAAATAAACAAGAGTAGCAGGCTGCTGGTAAGGAGTGAAATAGACCATTTCTGACTGAGTCACCGCAGGAAACTGACCGGATCCAGCCCCAAAATCCTCCTCCTGGCCAAGCCCCCAACACCTACTGGGGCAATGGCAGTGAAGGAGCTTACAACCTTCTGTAGTCTAAACTTTAGTCTAAGCATGAGTCCCTAACTGAAGAGTGCACCCCCAGGTTTAAAAGGGAGCTCAAAGTGATAAGAAAAGGGATGAGCAGCAGCAGGGCAGTTCACACTTGAGATGGGGGGAAGAGGGGAGCTTTCCCCAAGCAGCTGCCCTGGGGAAGTCATGCAACACCCGCTTGTATCCTGCTGGCTGGGTGCCAGGGAAGCGCTTGCATTGCCAGGATCTCCTAGCTGCCTTGTTAATTTCACATGTGCTGGGACAGAAAAGTGGCCAGGGTGATTGAAAGTGCTGCTCAGGTAGAAGAAAAGGTCTGGTAGGGTTTAATCTTTAGACTTAGCGTGCATGGGGCCCTGGTAGCTGTGGGGTGCTCCAGCGGGAGGAGGATTTTGCTGGGCTGGAGGCTTGATCCGGTCGCTGTTCCCTGCTGCAGCTTTGGATCTATTTCACTCCGGGGTCTATTTCATCCGAACCACAGCATGAAACAGTGACCAGATTCAGCCATTCCCCACCCAAGCCCCCAACACCTACCAGTAGCAGTGGGAGAGCTTACAACCTCATGTAGTTTACATCGGAGTTTATATTCTAATCTAAATTCAAGTCTAAAATGGAGTCCCTAACTGAAGACTGCACCCCCAGGGTTAAAAGAGAGCTCACAGTGATAAGAAAGGGGATGAGCAGAGCAGCAGCAGAGCAGTTCACCCTCAAGGGGAAGAGAGGGACTTTCCCCAAGCAGCTGCCCCGAGCAAACCACCCAACACCCACTTGTATCCTGCCAGCTGGAAGTGATCCTGAGGGTGATCTGCCTTGCTGCTGCTCAGCTTAATAGAAGGCAATGGCAGAGTCAGAGCTTCCCCATTCTTTCTCTCCTCTGATCCAGGCACCGTAAAGAAGTAGAGCCAAGAGCTCCAAGGCTCCCCTGTTCCTCCGAGATCCATACAGCCGCTGGCTGTGGCTAAATATTATTGCACTGTCTTGGAAACCCCAAAGATTGTGTTACACCCGGGGGATGGGAGTTAGACCTATTGTCTTTCTGGAAAGATTATTTCATGTGGGACAAATCACAAAGCTATTGTTAGATTGTCTCCTAATCTTCTTTCTCTTGAGTTATCTCAGGAGAAAATATACCCCAAATAATGCATTTAGTTAGCAGCACATTTAGGGCTTGGTATTGGTTTGTGAATCATGTTATTATGTGGTGATTGGCAATCGTTGTTATGTTGTTTTAATGAGGTAGAAAAAGTTGATTTTGCTTTTCTAACACCCCCTTACAAACTGGCTTTACACGATAAGGGGATGGGACTTTGACGTATTCTCCATAGCTACTGTTAGGGTGTCTCCTAATCTTCTTTTCTCTTGCTGTATGTCAGGAGATAATATTATTGCACTTAATAGCGCCTAGATCAGAATGTGTTTTGTCAGGGAGCACTAGTTAAGGCGAATTTT
This sequence comes from Sphenodon punctatus, assembly GCA_003113815.1. NCBI lineage: Eukaryota > Metazoa > Chordata > Lepidosauria > Sphenodontia > Sphenodontidae > Sphenodon > Sphenodon punctatus. The sequence continues at coordinate 563,952 of QEPC01004710.1, read as the reverse complement.
TTATGGGTTTATGTGTGATCATTTGTTTGGCGTTCATGCTGTCTGTTGTGTTTCCAGCTCAGAGTGGTTGTCAAGGTGTACTAGTTGTGTGGTCAGCCTTAATCTCCTATTTCCATGCTTTTTGGGTTTTGGTACAATTGTTCTTTTATGTTTTGCTAGAGATTTTTTGGTTTGGAAACTGATGTTTGCCCCTGTGTTTGGATTGGGAGGTGGTTTTGGACGGGAGTATACATTGTAATGGTGAGTTTTGGGGTTTGGAAATTTGTGCGAGCCTTAACTGTTCACTTAAACCAGAGGTTTTAGGTTGGTAAATATACTACTTTAGATCATGTTTTCACTCTCCAATTCCTTAAATATAAGTATGTCAATCAAAGGAAAACAGCGCTATATGCAGCATTCATCGACCTTAGTGCGGCCTTTAACTCATTAGACATAGAGATTCTTTGGTGAAAACTGATTAATATGGGGATTGATCCTCCCTTGCGTAAGCTAACTGAAGCATATTATTCAAATAATTGGGCCCAGGTGCATTTGGGTCTGTCAGGTGAACTGACGTCCAGGTTTCCCATTCAGAGGGGTGTAAGGCCACCCTGCATACTGGCTCCCCTTTCATTTAATCACTATATGAATGATATTAAAGGGGAAATGTTGGAGGATGATTTCCATCCACACAATTTACTGGCTACATTGGTTCCGATATTAATGTATGCTGATGATGCGGTAATTATTTCTAGGACCAGGGAGGGTTACAAAGATTTGAACAACTGTGTGGCCTTAATAGACTGAAGATCAGTTATGAAACAACTAAATAATGGCCTGGGGCCCTGGGCCCTGGGGTTGTGGTTTTTGGGCCAAAGTAAAATGGAGAGCGTTAATAGTTATAAATATCTGGACATTTGGCAATCCATGGATAACTCATGGAAGTATCATCTGACAGTAGTTAAAGCCAAGGCACAACAATCATCATGCGATATTAGAAGATTGCATTCTTCTGTGGCTAAAAGTTCTATCCAGGCTCCAATTAAGGCCTATGAGGATCCAATTAAGACCCAGTTGAGCTATGGTTCTGAGATTTGGGGTACGGTAGGTTTTTTATGTTTTAATTTTTTTTATAAAAGATTTTTATCCTGCCCAGCTCGGGGTGGCGAACAACAAATTAAAACAATAAAACAATAAAAGCTATTTAAAAAATTTAAATCCCATATGCGGGAGAAAAAAACAAACCTTACCCGCCCAACCCACCCTATCCCTGCCCCTCGCCAAAAGCCTGGCGGAACAACCAGGTCTTACACAAACATCGAAATGATAGGAGAGTGGGGGCCAACCAAGCCTCCTCTGGGAGCGAGTTCCACAGCACAGGGGCAGCCACCGAAAAAGATCTAACATCGGTGGCCGCCCATCTTGCCCGGGGAACCTCCAAAAAGGCTCCCATGGACGATCTCAGGGGTTGCACGGACACATGGGGAGTGAGGCGGTCCGGCAGATAAGCAGGGCTCAGGCTGTGAAGGGCTTTAAAGGTCAAAACCAGCACCTTGAACCTAGCCCAGTGCTTTATAGGCAGCCAGTGCAGAGTCCGGAGCACAGGTATGTGTTCCCTGTGGCCCGCCCCCATAAGGAGACGGGCTGAAGCATTCTGCACCAGCTTCAGACTCCGGACCAGCTTTTCGGGCAGCCCCACGTAGAGCGTGCTGAAGTAATCCAGCTTCGAGGTGATGAAGGCATGGATGATAATGGTGAGGTCAGAGTCTGAGACATACGGCCGAAGCTGCTGGACAAGATGTAACTGCCAAAATGCACTCCCCGGCATGGCCACAACCTGAGATTCCAGGCTGAGCCGTGAATCGAGGCGCACACCCAGACTCCACACCTGAGAGACCATGGGAGGGCGAACCGCCCCTACAAGAGGGGACTCAACCACTCCCAGGCTATGAATGGGTTAGGAGGTAGTGTCTTTCTATGGATCAGAGACTGGTTAAAAGGTAGAAAGCAAAGGGTAGGACTTAATGGTCAGTTTTCACAATGGAGATATATAAAAAGTGGTGTGCCTCAGGGATCTGTATTGGGACCAGTGTTGTTTAAAGTATTCATTAATGATTTGGAAAAGAGTGTTAAGAGTGAGGTGATCAAATTTTTCAGACAACACCAAATTATTCAAGGTAGTTAAAACACGAGCAGACTGTGAGGAACTGCAATGGGATCTTACGACACTGGGTGCCTGGGCATCTAAATGGCAAATGAGATTTAATGTGGACAAGTGCAAAGTGATACACGTAGGGAAAAATAATCCAAATTATGAGTACACAATGCTGGGTACTAAGCTAGGAGTTACCACTCAGAAAAAGGATCTGGGGATGGTTGTGGACAATACAATGAAATCCACAGCGCAGTGCGCAGCAGCAGTCAAAAAAGCAAACAGAATGCTAGGAATTATTCAGAAGGGAATAGACAATAAAACTGAGGATGTCATAATGCTTCTATATAAATCAATGGTGTGACCGCACCTCAAATATTGTGTGCAGTTCTGGTCACCCCATCTCAAAAAAGACATAGCTGAAGTAGAAGGTACATAGAAGGGCAACAAAAATGATCAAGGGCATGGAAGGGCTCCCGTATGAGAAGAGGCAAGGTAGGTTGAGGCTCTTCAGTTTGGAGAAGAAACGACAGAGGAGATATGACAGAGGTCTATAAAATCATGAGTGGTGTGGAACTTAAAAAAAGGAGCAGTTATTTACCCTCTTGGCTAAAAGAAAAGAAATATTATTTTATAAAATAAAATATTTTTTCACTCAGCATATAATCGGGTTGTGGAATCTACTGCCAGAGGCTGTGGTAAGGGCCAGTACTATAGCTGAGAGGTTTGGACAAGTTTCTGGAAGATAGATCCATTAGCAGCTATTAGCCAGACAGGATCAAGGAACATGACTGGAGCTGGGGGAAAACAACAGGGAATGGATTCCCCATTGTGACCTGTTGGGTGCTTCTCCCAAACCACCGTGATTGGCCACTGTCGGAGACAGGATGCTGGGCTAGATGGACCATTGGTCTAACCCAGTATGGCACTTCTCTTATGTTCTTAAAGTGAGGATTTCTTGAGGAGATTGGCTATTTTTGCTCTAAGAGTAGAAAAAATCTGTCAGTTATTTGTTACTAATGGGGTGGATTGTTAGTGATTATGTATTATTTGGAGGGGTTTGGGCCAAGGTATCAAATGCAGTGGAAGTGTCAGCCGCCGCCAGTTCTCGGTGCAGTGGCTTCCCTCTGCACACAGAGGGCCCGCCCCCCCGGCTGTACAGGCCAATGAGGCACCGCTCCCAGTGCCGCCGCCCCCTTCCGTGCACGCTGAGGCGGGAGCGGACTCGGCAGCATGTCCCAGAACTTCCAGGGACGCTGTGGGGCCCCGCCCACCGTTGCGGCTCTTCGGACGCCTCCAGGAATGCAGAGGGGGCGGGACATGTGTTTCAAATGCCGGCGCTGCAGGAGACACAGCGCCGGTGAACAGAGCTTGAGCGTCTGGAGAGACTGACCCCTGACAGCTAAATGTTTGCTACTTTGACTGTGATTTTTGAGGATTGTGTTGCTTGTTCCCTTCCCTGTTGCCTCCTCCCCCTTGTGCCTACAGATCCTTCCACTGTATTTCCCTTGTGGGTTTTAGCAGACTGAGTGAGTTCCCTGGTGTTTGCAGTGACAGTGCAGCCTGTTTGCAGCCTGGTGCTTGCAGTGACATCTCAGGATTTCCAAAACTCCATTTTACCACACACAGTCCCCCCTGCACTAAGCCACTAGCCCCCACTTCCCTCCCCAAGAACCCAGGAGTCCTGGTTCCCAGCCCCTCTGCTCTAACCCACTAACCCCCACTTCCCCTCCCTGAGAACGCAGGAGCCCTTGGTCTCAGTCCCCCTGCACTAACCCACTAGCCCCCACTCTGCTCCCAGAGAGCCCAGGAGTCCTGGTTCCCAGCCCCTCTGCTCTAACCCACTAAGCCCCACTTCCCCTCCCAGAGAACCCAGGAGTCCTGGCTCCCAGAGCCGAGCCTCCTGCTGCTTCTGCACACGCTGCTTGAGGCACAGCTGGCTCGAGTTCCTCCCAGTTGAGTCAAAGTTGACTCAACAGAGGGATTGAGGGACTCAGAAGGGAGGGACTCAGGGAGGAGGAGGGGGAGGCTGGGAGCTGCACACGCCTCCCCCCACATACCCGGGCGCCTGTATTGGGCACCCAGGTATGGAGTTTCCCCCTGCCCGGCACCCGCAATGAAATAGTGCCCCCTGCCGGCACTATTTCATTGCGGGGTCCCTTTATGCGGAATGGACGGCGCTTCTAGCCGCCCATTCTGCATAAAGGGAGAAAATACCTCCCTTTTGACCCTGAAGGCTTCCTTAAGAGTCTTCAGGGGTGTTGGTGTGCGAGTCACTGGTTTGTGCGCGTGTGCACACAAACCAGTGACAATGTTCTGAGCCAGCTCGAAGAACCTTGTTTGATGTAGCAACCTTCTGAAGGTTTCTACTTCAAACAAGGTTCTTTGAGCTGGCTCCGCACATGAGCCCAGGCTTGGGCCAGCGCAACTTTTTTTTTTTCCAGCGGCGCTGGTGGTCAGGTCACTTGGGCGACTTGGGGCCCCAGCGGCTGGGGGGGCATTGCCCCTGACACCCTAGGGGGCGCACTGCCACTGCTGGATGGCTCATCTGTCTAAAGGCAGAGGCCACCAGATGGTGAGGCAGAGCAGAACCTGACTAACCCTGCTTGTGGTGCTCCGGAACATCAAGGAGCACTGCCAGCAGAGCAGGCTGGCCAAACCTGGGGCATCAGCCCAAGGGAGAGCTGCAATCTGTCTGCTCGACAGAAGGCCACTGCAGCTCTGCTCTCGGCCGGGGGTTGCCCCAGGCAACCCCATAAAATTACAGGTAGCAGCCTAAAGCTTTGGGAGATTCGCTCACAAGTCTTTGGTGTGGGGGAGAGGGTACTGCACAAGTGGACTGTGTGCCCCAGCAGCCACCAGTTCTGTTTAAAACAGACCTAGGTAGGGCTGCATGCGGGTGGTTACGTGGGACGCCCCTGGAGCAGCTCCAGAGTTGGTGAGTCCCACATCTGTCTAAAGAGCTGCCTTTTGGCAGGAGGGGGCAGGATACCAAATCATTTTATAAATATAAATAAATAAAAAGACACCCAAAGTGGCAGTGCAGCAACAGAGTGACTAAATCAAACCCACAGAACCTTTTTTTAATTTAGAAGAGAAAAAATGCCAAAGCTCTGTTGAATTCTACTAGTCAGAAATATGGTGCATCGGTGGGAGAGGAAGTGCCAAAATATCTTCCCACCACACCACAGCTGAATAGGGACCACCACACTCTCTTCTACCACTCTTCATTTAGGAAAATGGACCAATCTAATTTTTATAAGCTAACACTCTCATAAAAGTTTCTTACTTTGCTGCCTCCTGCTAGCAAGTCCTAGAGATGCTCATCAATACTTCAGCTGAAAACGATTTATCTTGCAGCTCCGTTTTTCATGTATTTATCGCTGCTCTTACATGGGCACTGCACACAGATTCCCTCACCTTCCTCCTCCTGACAGCACTTAACGATGAGAGATGGAAGGAAATTAATTCCACAACTGCTCTCCTTCCCAAGCCAATACCAACAAAAACAGCAGTGCTATTCTAAAATGGTATGATATTAAAAGAGTTTTGATTATTCTTATACCCTTAATTTTACAAATAGGCTCAGTAACAGGAAGAGAAATCAGTGGCACGTAGGGGGGAAATGACCTCGTGGCCTTGTGGAACATTGAGCACATTCCCACATACAGCAAATCAGCGCTTGTTTCTTTCCCCCAAATAATTTAATGCTGTGGGAAAGTCTCCATGCGCTTAATTTGCTGTACTTGCATTTGTCAAACAAATGCATGAGAGGGCAGCGAAAACCTACCTTTATAGAAGCGCATGTCCAGAGATCCGCATAGCTCCTGCTGTGAGAACGCTGCATTCCCCTTGTGCATGGCCAGAAGTCCTCTCTTCACTTCCGGGTTTTCCCTGAGCCGCCGCCACTGCCTCCTTCCCCGCATGAATCAGGTAAGTTCAGAATGTCACTAGCGCATTCTGTAAAGTAGTTTGAATGCACTAGGGACATGCTGGTGTGAATGAATGTAGGCGCATTTTTAAATTGCCTGCATTCACAAACACCAGCGTGTTTCAGTATGTGGGAATGCGCTCATACTCTTGGTGAAGGCCATCAATATGGTAGCTCCCAGGCGTCTGAACCACGTGCAGCAATGGCACAGGTCCCCATGGTTTATGAAGGACGTGGGTCGATTGAAGCGCGAGAGTAAGCAGTTAGAGTGACGGTGACATAGGACCCGTACTGAAGATGACCGATTACAACACAGAGCACATTTGAGAGCCTATGCCGAGGCTAAAAATTCATAGCATCCACAAAGTTCCGTCGAGCTGAGCCTTTCTGGATGGTGAGAGGTCTGGTCAGTCAAGTCAGTCTTTGCCTGGATTTGGAGGCATCCAGTGCCCGCTGTGACATGTTTGCGGAATACTTTGCAAATAAAATCGCTCACATTCACCACGACATCGATGCTGTTGGTTTGGAGACAGAAGCAGAGTCAGAGGCTATGAATGCCCCGTCTGGTCCAGTTTTATGGGATCAGTTTCAATTGTTGTTGCCCGCTAATGTGGGGGATGTGCTTGGGGCTGTTAGAGCCTCCACTTGTGAAGTTGATCCTTGCCCGTCCTGGCTGGAGAAGGCCAGCCGAGAGATCTTGGGACCATTGCTGGCTGGGGTAATCAGTGCCTCCTTATGGGATGGTAGGGTGCTGGACTGCCTTAAGGAGGCTTTGGTGCAGTCACTACTCAAGATGCCATCACTTGACATTGGTTCCCCTGCCAGCTATCGCAGTCTCTAACCTTCCCTTTTTAGTGAAGGTTATTGAATGGGCAGTGGCCCTGACACTCCAGGCACATCTGGATTCTATTGGTTTTCTGGACCTGGCACAGTCTGGCTTTCATCCAGGGTATGGCATAGAGACTGCACTTGTGGCCTTGATTGATGACCTCTGTCTTGAATTGGATAAAGGAAATTCAACTTTATTAATCTTATTAGACCTGTCAGTGGCATTTGATATCGTTGATCATGAGGTATTGGTGATCCGTCTGCAGAAACTAGCTGGGGTGGATGGGATAGTGCTTCGATGGTTCCATTCTTTCCTGGCTGGGAGATCTCAGCAGGTGGTGCTGCGGGATTGTTTGTCGTCTCCCTGGGGTCTTCCACGTGGAGTACCACAGGTTTCTATTCTGTTTCTCCCTCCCCCCCCATTCAACGTGTATCTGCAGCCTCTGGGAGAGGTCATGCAGGGGTTTGGGCTGCAGTGTCATCAATATGCTGATGACACTCAGTTTTCCCTCTTGTTTTCATTGGATCCAGGCCCAGCAGTCTTTGTGCTTTCCCAATGTTTGGCAGCTGTGGGGGACTAGATGTGGGAGAGTCAATTGAAGCTGAATCCTGAAAAGATAGAGATGATGGTGGTAAGCAGGGTCAGTGACCTGGGGATGGAGGGGTCTCCCATCATAGATGGAGTTTGCCTCCCCCGCCCGGTCACTCAGGTTCGGAGCCTGAGGGTTCTCCTGGATCCACAGTCATGCCTGGATAGCCAAGTGGCAGCTGCGGCCAGAGCCACCTTTTGCCAGTTGTTTCTGGTGCGAAGGCTCCAGCCTTATATTTCAAATTCTGATCTTGCCACCATCATCCATGCCTTTAATCACCTTGAGATTAGACTACAGTAATGCTCTCTACATGGGGCTTCCCATGGTAATGGTCCAGAGACTGCAGCTAGTCCAGAATGCAGCCCCCCATCTCCTGACAGGCACGGGCCAATATGACCATATTACACTGGTTCTTCGCACTCTGCACTGGCTGTCTATAGTCTTCCAGGCTTGATTCAAGGTGCTGGTCTTGACCTATAAAGCCCTGGGTCCCACATACCTGAGGGATTACTTCATTCCCCGGGTGCTGAGCCAACCTCTGTGATCAGTCGGGGACACCCTCCTGGAGGTTCCATATTATAGAAAGGTGGTTAGTGAGGAGGAGTTCTCGGTGGCCACTCCATTGCTGTGGAACTCTCTCCCAGCAGAAATTTGCCTCTGCCCAAATTTGCTCGCCTTCCGGCACCAACGTAAGACTTGGATGTTCCACCAGGCATTTGGAGGAGTTGGGTATGGGGAGAGAAGGGAAGGGGGGAGATTTACATTTGTTTATGGGATTTAACTGTTTTATGTCCCTATTTAAATCTGGTTGTAAGTGTTCTATGTATTTTTTTGCATTTTATATTTGTACTGTAAGCTGTCTCGAATTGTCGGAGGCAAGCGAGGGTGGGGAAGTAAGTTTATAAATAAATAAATAAATTTCCAAAGGGAAAGGATCTAGGTATGTAATATGCTGTTTGCTGGGCAGTGATACTGCAGAACTGTCAGAGAGGTATGTAAATGTCAAGAACCAGGTCTTGAACCAATATCACCAGGGTTCTGGGGTGGTGGCTGACCCTGCAGTGGCACTACTGCACTTTAACTGCATTTCTAACCTACAACAATCTCCTCTGCTTTGTGATTGGCTGCTTTCTGGGATATAAATTCACCCAGCAGCAACAGGAAGCCAGGCAGGCCAATATTGTACCTTCCTGTTCTGTATGTTCCTTCTCTCTCTTGACCAGTATGTGCTCCTGCTTTCTCTTCCTGTCTAATCCATTCCTGCTCTGCTTTTGCCCTGATCATGATCTGTGCCTGTTCCTGCCTGAATGCCTATCCTACTCCTGAGCCTGGACACGAATTCTGTCTCTACTTCCATCTGGCCCCCCGTCTTGACTATCCCCCCACCCCCTTACAGTAGAACAGGAAAAGATGTGGGCTATGCAGGCACATATGCAAGGGGGAAAGAAACAGAGACATGATAAGGAAGAGGTACCAATGGTGGCTGCAGATTGCATACAGGCTTTAAAATGGCATGACCTGTAAACTACCACAGTGTTAGTGGGAATTTGGATTCGGATTAAATCTGTAACTGCATGGACAGGTCATTACAGATTAATCTGTACTGAACTAAAACAGCATGACAACAAGCCTGTTTTGGTTCATTTCTAAAATAAAAATTAAAAAAATGACTGTGCAAGTGCAAAATGGCCACCAGACCACTCTGTGCTTGCGCACCTTTTTCCAAAATGGAGGTGGCAGTGTCACCACAATTTTGTAGAAGTGCAGCTGTTATGCTCATGCGCAGTGGCCATTTTGCTCATCCAAAGACTGGCTTACTTTTCTCATGCATGCAAAAATGGTCCAGTGGCCATTTGCGCATGCGTGGTAAAAATATTGATTTAAATATGGATTCATAATACAAATCCACATTTAAATCCGATAACTTGGGGAAATTAAACAAAAATGAACTGATACAAATTTGCATCTGAAGGACCATCCCTACAAGGTATAGTGATTAAACCCAGGCCCAGGACTTGCCCCAGGCCCACTGTGAGGAGTTTGCCACCTACTTTGCACACAAGATCGCTCAGATCTAGAGTAACTTTGACACCGGATTGGAAGCAGTAAGCGAGGGGCATGAGGTTATGGAGGCACCGTCTGGTGGATCTTTCTGGGATGAGTTTCAGGAAGTGACGCCGACTGATGTGGTGAATGTCCTGGGGTCTGTTAGAACCACTAGTTGTGAACTAGATCCGTGCCCGTCCTGGTTGGTGAAAGCCTCCAGGGAGACATTGGGGACAGTGCTGGCGAGGGTAGTGAACGCATCCCTTTGGCAGAGGAGATTGTCACCCAGTCTCAAGGAGGCGGTGGTGCGCCCCCTGCTGAAGAAGCCATCTTTGGATGTGGACGCTCTCGCCAGTTACCGACCCAGCTCTAATCTTCCCTTTTTAGGGAAGGTTATTGAACGGGCAGTGGCACTGCAGCTCCAGACACATTTGAACAGTGTTGGTTTCCTGGACCCTTTTCAATCTGGGTTCCGCCACGGTTATGGTACGGAGATGGCGTTGGTGGCCTTGGTGAATGATCTCCACCGGGAGATGGATGCAGGATGTTCAACATTCTTGATCCTGCTAGATCTCTCAGCCACATTTGACACCGTGGACCATGGGCTGCTGCTGAGATGGCTGTGAGACCTGAGGGGTCTGGATGGGACTGTCCTAGGGTGGTTCCACTCATTCCTCTCAGGGAGAAGCTAGCAGGTGGTGCTGGAGGCTGAAACATCAAGCCCCCGGGCCTTGACCTGTGGCGTTCTGCAGGGTTCGATATTGTCTCCGCTATTATTTAATGTATATATGCAGCCCCTGGGGGAGATTGTGAGAGGGTTCGGGGTGCGATGTCACCAATATGCTGACGATACTCAGCTGTACCTCTTGTTTTCAACTGAGTCAGGTCCTGCTGTCTCATTACTTTCCCAATGTTTGTAGGCTGTGGCGGATTCGATGCGGCAGAACAGACTGAAGCTCAATCCTGATAAGACGGAGGTGATGGTGGTGGGTAGGGCAAGGGAGGTACTGGTTCCCCTGGTAGGGGGGGTCCGCCCTCCTGTAGCCCAGCAAGTTCGG
>QEPC01004710.1:517428-546280 GCA_003113815.1 Sphenodon punctatus | reverse complement strand
TTCTGGGCGCTGCAATGCCTGCTGGGGGATTTCTGGGTGCTGCAATGCCTGCTGGGGGCTTCTGGGCGCTGCAATGCCTGCTGGGGGATTTCTGGGTGCTGTAATGCCTGCTGGGGCTTTCTGGGCGCGGGCGTGCACCTTTGGCTTGGGCTATGGGGTGGGGCCCTGCTCACCTGGAGGGGCTTTCTGGGCGCTGCAATGCCTGCTGGGGGCTTCTGTCTCTCTCACTCTCTCCTTCATCTGCCTGCTGCCAGGCACAGCAGGACAGGGAGTGGGACCATTCTCTCTCTCTCTCTCTCTGGGGCACCCCAGTGCCACCCAACTGCTTTGTATCATGTGGGGCATAATGGCCCCAGCCAGAGGGACCACACTTTTAATGTATGTTTTTGTGGGGGTAGGGGTGGGGTGGGGTGGGGTGGGGTTGTGTCACCCTCCTACCTTGTTTCATGTATAGGGGGCAATAAGCCCACAGTCAGAGGGAGGGGCCAAAACCAAAAACTACCCACCCTATTTCCTCCCTTCCCACCCAAGTAAGTTTGTGTGAGACATATATATGTATGTATATACACAGAGAGAGAGAGACAGATTTCCTTCTCCCTCCACCAGATTCCTTCCTCTCCCACTCCTTCCCACAACACAAAGAAACTGCTGAATTGCAGTCCCTTATATGCCGTGTTGGGGGGGGAGTGGCTGGATGCGCTATTGTGCAACTTGATTGACTAGGCAATTAAACAGCCACAGCTTCTGCACATGGCATCATGTGCTCACTCAACGCCAAATAGTTCCAAGGTTCGGAGCGCCAAGTTCCAAATTCTGGGTGCTCAAGAAAAGTTCCAAGTTTCGGCCAAGTACCCAGTCTGGGTACCCGTACCTTCAGAACTTGATCCGAGTACTTGGATGGCTTATTAGGTGCAGCACTAGTTCTTATTTACCTCAACTCCTGCATGCTTGAAAAAAACATTTGCTAACCACCACTCCAGCCAACACACATACAAAGAAATGCAAAAAAATAAATAAATCTGTTTTGTTATTCCATCACTTTACATTCAAGATGATTTGCAACTGAAGGGTTGCTCATGAGATGTAAGCTGCTGGCTGAAACATCGTGTAAATTATAAATGAGGATAAATGAGGAAAGCAAGAGTAGTAGGTCCATTCTTATCTTCCTCCTAGAAGCCAGTGCAGGAATGATCACGACAATAAATTTGCTACCACATTAACCTGCCCATTTGCAAACTGTGGGCTCTATAAGGTCGGGATTATGTTTTTGTATAGTGCTTAGTCCCTGCTGGGGGTCTGTAAGCGTTATGGCAATAGAAGTCAGGAATTGTAATACTAATCAAAATGTCTCTTGCTGCTTTTGATACAGTTCCTACCACAAGATGTAGTACTGTCATAACCAAAAATATATTTTCCAAATGCTTAGCCTAATATTGTAAGCCACCCTGAGCTGCCATTGGTGGGAAGGGCAGGGTAAAAATTAAAATAAATAAATAATATGTTTTAAATAGATTAATGGAATTTCAAGGCCAGAAGGGTCCAAAGAATTGTAAGGCTAGAGGGGAGTTCAAGAATCATCTAGTTCAATCCCCTGCTCCAAGCAGAATATCCTCACTGTCATATTCCCAATAGATGCTTCTCTAGCTGGGCTTTGAAAACATTCAAGAGAAGATTCCATAAATTCTCTGAAGCAACTTATTCCATTGTCAAACAGTTCCTACAGTTAGGAAGTTTCTCCAAAAAGTACATTGCTGCAATTAAAGCCCATTTCCTCTTAGTTTGTTGTGATTGTGGGCCACTGTCATGTTTGCACTCATCAGATGTTAGCCAGGACTGGATCCCGACCATGGAAGTCCCCAAGTCACAGCCCGGGCTAGCCACCACCATGGTCAGGATCCAGCTGCCCAACCAGGAGTAAAGGGGGCTTTCATGTGTGAAAGCCCGCTTTACTCTCCTAGGTCCAGAGTGGCCAGGGGGGCAGGTGCCATGGCAGCCCTTATTGACTGCCCATCAAGGAAGAGGGACGGGATGCTGGGCAGTGTGGGACCAGGGGCGTATGGACACATGTCCGCCCAGCTCCCTGCCTTCCCCAGAGACCAGGCCCCCATCACGTTAGCATGAGGGCCTGGTTAAATCCCAGCTGTGGTGCCGGCCCCACTCTGGACCTGGTAAGTTCATGGCAGCACTTCAGAGCCATCATGTTAGAAAACATCCATTACATAGAAACTGCTTGCCAATGTGCCAATTTTCATACGAGATTCTATCCCACATGAAATTAGCAATAATGTAAGATTCTAAATGCCATGTCATTTTCTTTCCTTTCCCCCCCATACGTTATGAAGTCACGTAACCTTAAAAGGATCCATGCACACAGAATTTCTGCATCAGTTAAATTCACATTAATTAAATTCACCCCATGCATACGTTCCAATCTTGCGTAATATAGAACTCAGTCACCCCATGCACACATTTCAATCTTTTGTAATACAGAACTAAGATTAATGTCAGGGCTGGATTTCCCTACCCTGGCATCCATGGAAAATCATGGAAATTTCCATACGGAATGAGGAAAAGATGCATGCACACATTACACAATTTCACATAAGATAGAAAATAACATGAAATTGCATAATGTGAGCAAACAGCCATAATCAAGGGGTGGAGAAACTTTTCCCTCCCAGGGGCCACTTTGAAAATCAGTATAAGCTCCAAGGACCACGTAGAAGTTGGGGATGAGGATTCTTAAAGTGTGTGCTCTGGAAGAGGAGTAGCCAGGCCATATATCTGTGACATGGATCTGTCCCTGATCCTTGTGCATATGCTCTCATCTCTGCTCCCTTAGTCTGAGCTCAACCTTTCAGTGATTGGGGGTAGGAATTGGATCTAGGGGCCAGATCCAGCAACTGGAAAGGGGCAAAATAAAATTAGTCATCGACTGTATTTGGCCCATGGGCCCAAGGTTCCCCACCCCTGATTTAGTCGGACCTCCTACATAACCCAGGCCATAAAACTTCATTATGACACTCCTAAATACAGCCCAGCAAGTTCTGGCTGAATTAAACCTGAGGTGTCAGACAGCCTACAGGCAGGATCCCCCATAGCAAATTATCCATATGATCTGTAGAGCACAACTAGACTGCCTAAAGTTTCCAGTTTCATTTCAACTTTAAAAATAAATACATAACTAAACAAACAAACAAACAAACAAATAAATAAATAAATAAATAAAAGAAAGAAGAGGACAACAGACACCAACCCAATGACCACACTAAAGAGTTGTCTTTCCAAACCAAAGGCTACTGGAACAATCTGTGGACAGCCCAAAATGACTCAAAAGGCGTGAATCCTCTTGCCTTATGGGATCATCAGTTCCAAAGCCCAACAATGGCACCTCAGTGTCAAAAAATAGAGGTTACTTACCAGTAACTCTGTTCTTCGAGAGAGCTCCGCGTATTCTCACTATTGGGATTCACTTCCTGCTCTGCAGGTACCGGAAAACCTCTTGTCAGCAGTTTCCAGGCAGAAGGAGGCCTGGAAAGATCTAGAACAAGGTGAGGGCTCCGTCCCTCCCTCCCCCCTCCCGCTCGGAGAAAAGCATGGGCTCCAGATCATGCGAGAGCAGGAGTCTATAAAAGGTGGTGGAGCCCTCGCCGCCTCAGTTCCTTCCAACCCCATCCCTGGAAGCCCCAGCAGGGTACCTCCGAGACAGAGGGAAATGTGGGCGGGTCGTGAGAATACGCAGAGCTCTCTCGAAGAACAGAGTTACTGGTAAGTAACCTCTATTTCTTCTTCGAGGATCTCTGCAATTCTCACTATTGGGAGAGTGAGTAGCAGTAAAAAGACATACCTCTGGTGGAGTGAGTCACGGAGGTCAGTCAAATATGGAGTGTAAAACTGCTCTGCCCACTCTGGAGTCTATCCTAGCCGCCAGGTCTAGAGAGTAGTGCTTGGTGAAGGCATGCACAGAGGACCACGTGGCAGCCTTGCAAATGTCCTGGATGGGGACTCCACAGAAGTTGTCAATCGATGAGGCGACTGCCCTGGTGGAATGAGCACGAAGTTGAGATGGGGGGGAGGTCTTGCCTGCCCATTCATAGCATCTCCGTATGCAGAAAATAATCCATTTAGAGAGTCTCTGGGACGTAATCCTAACTCTGATTCGTTGGCCACCGTAGGAGATGAATAATGCATCAGATGCTCTGAAGGAACGAGTGTGAGAGATGTAAAAGGATAGCGCTCGTCTAACATTGAGAGTATGGAGAGTTCAGTCGGCTGGGCAGGAATGCGGCTTTGGGAAAAAACCAGGTAAGGAGATAGTTTGGTTTAAATGAAAGGGAGAAACCACCTTAGGGATGAAGGAAGGCTCTGTCCTGAGGTCACTTTGTCATGGTGGAAAATAGTGTAAGGAGGAGAGGCTCATAGTGCAGAGAGCTCCAAAACTCTCCTTGCAGAAGTGATAGCCAGCAAGAAAGCTGTTTTAATAGAGAGGTTCTCCATAGAAGAAGATGACATGGGTTCAAAGGGGGGCCCCATCAACTTGGTTAGGACAAGATTAAGTTCCCACGGCGGGGTAGGGTGGGAGGATGAAGGGAAGGAGTTGACCAATCGTCTCCAGAAGGTTCTCATGAGGGGGTGAGAGAAGAGCGTGTCCGTTCCAGGCAGGCTTAGTTGAGAGGAGAGCGCAGCGAGGTGCAACTTCAGGGATGAGATGGAGAGTCCAGACTCGTGGAGGTGTATCAGGTAACGAAAGACATGGTTCATGGATATATTGTCTAAATTACAGGGGAGTGAGGCGCACCAAGCCAAGTAACGGGCCCACTTAGCTGTATAGCAAGATTGGGTAGAAGGACGACGAAAGTTAAGCAGGATCCGTGTCACCTCTGGAGAGGCACCGAGCATCAGGGCTTGATTAACCAGGCAGAGAGGTGGAGGGACCGTAGGTCGTGGTGGAGGATAGTCCCTTGTTCTCGGGAGAGAAGGTTGGGTAGAAGAGGGAGAGTGACGACGTTGACTGAGATGTCCCGAAGTGTCTGATACAAGGGTTGGTGCGGCCAAGCTGGAGTTATCAGAATGACGTGAGCACAGTCTGTTTGAATCTTGTGGAGAACCCTGTATATCAAGGGAATGGGCGGGAACGCATAGAGCAAGAGCCCCTGCCAGGAGATGGTGAAGGCGTCGGAGATTGATCCTTGCACTTGGCCCGCCCTGCTGCAAAAATTGTGGAGTTTTGTGTTCTCTCGAGAAGCGAAGAGGTCTATGGAGGGGCTGCCCCATAACTGGAAGAGATCTGCCAGGACAGAGTCGTTGAGAGTCCATTCGTGCTGATCGGTGGATCTGCGACTGAGCTGGTCAGCCAGGGAGTTGTCCTGTCCCGCTACGTGAACGTGTAGGTGTATTTTGTGGCGGATGCACCAAGCCCAGATGGCCTGGGCCTCCAGGGAGAGGAGTGTGGATCTCGTTCCGCCCTGTTTGTTGATATACCACATCGCTGTGGTGTTGTCTGTGAGTATTAGAACGTTCAGGCCTGCGATGTGGTTGAGAAGGGCTACAAGAGACCACCAAATGGCCCGGAGTTCGAGAAGGTTTAGATGCATGCGTCTCTCCACTTGAGACCATAGGCCGTGAACCATGATGTGATTCATGTGCGCACACTAACCTGTGAGGGAGGCATCAGTGGTGAGGGAGACTTGCACTTGAGGTGGATTGAATGGCATGCCAGTAAGTACGTGGTGCAGGTCGACCCACCAGAGGAGGTCGCTGTAGACCTTTGGAGGGATTGTTATATGCATAGAGAGTGGATGAAGGGTGGGGTTGTAGGCACTTGCGAGCCATTGCTGTAGTGTTCGAAATTGCAGACGTGCATAAGGGATCACAGCTGTGGTCGCTGCCATCAGGCCCTGAAGGCGGAGGAAGAAACGTACAGGTTTCCTGGGTTTCATTTGTAGAAGTAATATGGTCGATACGATGTCATGGAATCTGTTGATAGGCAGAAAAGCTTTTATCTGTAAGGTGTCAAGAACCGCCCCTATAAACTGAAGTCGCTGAGTAGGCAGAAGGTAAGACTTCTTGAAATTGATGACAAACCCTAGGTTTTGTAAAATTTCCAGGGTAAGGTTGAGGTGGCTTGATAGATTGTGGGCGGACGGTGCTGCGAGCAGCCAGTCATCCAGGTACAGAAACACTTTCATTTCCAGTGTCCTTAGGTGGGCTGCGACTACTGCCACACATTTCGTGAAGACCCTGGGTGCTGCAGACAGGCCAAAGGGAAGAACGGAATACTGGAAGTGACAATTCCCTACAACAAAACTTAAGTACTGTCTGTGAGCCACATTAATGGAAATATGGAAATAAGCATCCTTTAGGTCAAGGGAGACCAACCAATCTCCATGTTGAAGGCCAAGGAAAATAATGGGAAGGGAGGTCATGCGAAACCTGAATTTTTGAATGTACTTATTTAGTCGGCAAAGGTCGAGGATAGGCCTGAAACCTTCATCCTTCTTGGGGACCAGGAAATAGTTGGAATAAAAGCCAGTATTTCGCTGAGACAGAGGGACCTCTGCAATAGTGCCCTTAGCAAGGAGCTCCTGAACCTCAAGTAGTATTTGAGGCTTGGGGGTGTGTGTCCCCGAAGGGGTGGGGGAGGGGAGTTGGGTGGGAGTGAGTGGAATTGAATGAAGTATCCACAAGCAATTATTTCCCTAACCCAATGGTCTGAGGTAAGGGAGGCTCACTGATTGTTGAAGGACCGGAGGTGGTTGTGAAAGAGGAGGGGACATTGAGAAACTCCCTTGACCTGGCCTTCCTCAAAAATGCTGCTTGGATGGGAGTCCAGTGGAGGAGGTGGAGGAAGATCTACCCTTGCCTCTCTGTTTTGAGAACTGCCTACGAGATTGGGTAGAGGAGGGTTGCAGTTCTTGGTATTGGGGCAAGTACCACCTGTTAGATTGACAAGAGGGCTGGAAGTGGTGTCTAGCCTGATAAGGATGGTATGGGTAAGAGGTAGAAGAAGGGTAATAGGACCTCTTCCTAGTAGTGCAAATCATCCCAGTTGATCTGGCAGTCTGACACTTCTCCTTAACTTTCTTTAAGGTGTCATCAGTGGAAGCCGCAAAGAGTCCCTCCTCATCGAAGGGGAGGTCCTCTATGTGTGTTTTATTTTCAGGAGCTAAGGCCGTGGATCATAGCCAAGCATGACATCTGAAGGTAATGGCTGAGGCCATGCCTCTGATATTGGAATCAGCAATGTGCATGTTAGCAGTAAGTTGAAACCTAGCTATCTGCATTCCCTCCTGTTGGAGTGCCAAGATCTGGGCAGGGTCAGAGGCTCTACTCAACTGAGCCCACAGCCAGTGCTGGTATCCACAGAGGGCGGAACCGTAGTTAGCAGCGCGAAGAGAAAGGGTCTCTGATGAAAAAATCTTTCTGCCCAACACATCCAAGCGTCTACCCTCCTTATCTGCAGGGGACGTTTGAATGCCTCCTGCTCTTGATTTTAAGGAAGCTGCAGCTATGACTAATGAGTTAGGTGCTGGGTGCTCTGCTCCCTCCCTTGGTATCACATAGAGCGAATCTGCCAGCTTATTAATGGGTAATGCAGAGGATGGTTTTGCTCACACCGCCTTGGAAGGCTCCAAAAGTTGGTCAAGGATAGGGAGCATGATCTGCCCTGTCTCTCCTGATCCCAAGGTCCCAAACACTGGGCCCGACTGTGACCTTTTAACCACCTTAGTGGGTAAATTAGGGAGGGCTGAGGTTAGTCTTTTCAGCATAGCCTGGAAGTCTTTGCTATCCTCAGTAGAGAGGGAAGACATGGGATCAGATATGGCATCTGGAGGAGGAGGGGAGATAGTCTCATCCTCTTCTTGCGGGGAAGATGATGAAGATACTGAGGCGGAGCATTCAGAGAAAGTTTCCAGCTCAGGGGGAGGAGCAGTTGGGGCTGCAGCAGAGGCAGGCGCATCCCTAGATGAAGGGGGGGGGGCTAGCAAAGAATCAATAAGAGAAAGTCCCCTCGGTGGGTCTGACCTTGGTTCTTGTTGGTAGGCGGAATAGGTGTGTACCAACGGCACCGGCTGCACCACCGGAAGAATAGCTGGTACCACTGGTACTGCCAGTACCGCGGCTTTTTGGGGACTCCGATGGCGCGACTGCTTTGGTGGAGCAGGGATGGACGGTCACGGAGGAGAGTCCGGTGGAGCCCTGGAGACCATCGTTTTAGGCGGCACTCGAGGTGGCGCAGGAGGTAAGTATTGATGACCAGGCTGGTAATGGGCCTCTTGTTCAAAAACTGAGAAGTCCCTATCTGGAGGGTAGGGTGATCGAGTCTGGTGCCAGCTGAACCGGTAATCCACGCACCCGTAGTTCTGGAATCGGGTGAACTCTTCGTGGCAGCACCGTGCCTCACTGTGGGGGGAGTAGCAGGAGCACGGAGAACGGGAGCGTTGGTCCATAAAGGAATGAAGTGGTCCCCCATGGTGTAAATCACTGAGGTCAGATTCAATTAGGAGCTCCGGCTCTGAGGCTTCCTGCCTGTGTACAGATCCGGAACAGGACCGATGGTGCCGATGGTACCAGGTCTGAGAGGTCGGACGGGAGTGCCAGCAATGTTCGGCTCTGAGGAGCAGGGCTGGCGATGTTTGCTGTGTAGGTGGTACCGGAGATGGTACCAGAGGCGGTACCGGAGTGGGTGCAGCAGGCAGAACCGGTGGAAGTGGCTGAGAGTCCGGAGCCGGCTGAGAAAAGACAGTCTCGACCTGGAGTGGACCGTTGCATCCGTGCTAAGGGATCTCTTTTTCTTTTTCTTGTGTTCTCCCTGGCATTGGGAGTGACACTCCTTGGTTGGAGCGGGACCAGTAACGGTCGACAGCGAGTGCAACGGGGAGCTCGTCCCGGCACCGGGCACTTCAGGTACCGTCGGTGAAGACATGGGATTGCACGGTAGAGGCCGCAGGCAAATCCATGGGGGCTAAGCGAGAAGAGAGCGACAGAGGCCCTTCTTCACCCCCCTGAAGAGCTTTCCTCGTGAGGATCTCCTGCTCTTTTGGTTGAGGGCCCTTGCTCTTTTGGTTCAGGAGGAAAGTTTAGCGCAGTGGGGACAAGTTCTGACGTTATGCCCCTCTCCCAAGCAGGTCAGGCAAAGCTCATGAGTGTTACTCACGGAAAGCATGGCTCGGCAGGAAGCACACTGCTTGAAACCCAGCTGCTTGGGCATGCTTTGCCGGCTTGAGGGAAGGCAGTAAGCCCCACGGGAGGCCCCGTGGGGGGGACAGAGCCCAACTGCACTAGTCATAGGTTAATCTTCTTTGTATAATATTCTTTCTAATTTTCTATTATTTATTTTTTTTAGGTAATAACTACTGACGGTGCTGAAAAGCACAGAGGTCTTCCCACACAGTGTGGTTGGAAGGAACTGAGGCGGCGAGGGCTCCTCCCCCTTTTATAGACTCCTGCTCTCGCGTGATCTGGAACCCACACTTTTCTCCAAGTGGGAGGGAGGGGGGAAGGAGGGACGGAGCCCTCACCTTGTTCTAGATCTTTCCAGGCCTCCTTCTGCCTGGAAACTGCTGACAAGAGGTTTCCCGGTACCTGCAGAGCAGGAAGTGAATCCCAATAGTGAGAATCGCGGAGATCCTTGAAGAAGAACCAATGTTCTCCCAGCTGGCTATGCCAGCAGACAGATTGGAGGAGCCCATGAGATGGGAATCTGGATTCTTCATAAGAAAGTAAATGCTGGAAGAAGTACAGAGGCAGGGTGGGGGGTGAAAGAAAGAAGCAGAGATGGCAGCAGGGGGCCAAGAGGGGAACTCACACTCTCACCCAAAGCTGTACAAGACAATATGGCAATAGAAAAAAAAAGCAAGCAAAAACTTTTTTACCTTACAAAGGGCAGATCCCTTGTCCCTAGTCGCTGATACCTAGCCTGGCATCAGTGATATTTCCTTATTTACAATTATGGGAAGGGGGAACTGAAGCATTTATTAAACAAAAATAAACAAGGACAACACTGATTTTCCAGATAGAACAAAGAAGAAAAGTAGGCCAAAACTTGATCTTTTAGACCTAAGTTGTCACTTTAATTCAATATTACCCTAGTGATGGCCAAATGAATAATAAAATTTGCCAAACTGCACAAATATCAACCCTATTCGAAGAGCAGATCAGTCCAGCCTAGCAATCAGTAGAGGTGTGCACCAGGGACCCATGTCATTATTCGTTTTTGTTTTTTGTTTTCGTTATTTAAATCTTTCTTTTTCATTTTCATAAATATCAACATTTCATTTTTGCTTGCGTTTTTAATTTTCATTGGTTTCAATGGAAAACACATTTTTGACTGTACCTTTTTTGTTTTTCATTACATTTGGATGAAATGTGGATTGTACCTCCAACAGAAGGCATTAAGTGTACCAAATTTCAGAAAGATTGGATAAAGGAATCCGATTGTATAAGTAGCTGAATTATGTTATTTTGCAAAAAATCTGCATATACATTCATGGCTGTAACTTCTTTGTGTCCCATCTAATGTGGGTGAAATTTGGAAATTGTATAACCCCTCCCCAAGCTCACTATCTATGCCAACTTTCAGAAGGATTGGATAAAGGGTCCTGGTGGTATAAGTAGTTAATGTATAAATGTATGTCTGATGGTAACATCTTTGTAGTCCAACCAGTGTACAATGAAATTTAGCAGGACTGTATCTCACACCTTCAGGAACATCTCTGCCAAATATCAGAAAGATGTGATAAATGGTCACAATTTTATATGCCTGAACAGCATATGCAGAGAATGAGCCTATGCCAGGGATTCTCTTACATGTCACTGTGGTAGAAGATCTGTTTGTGATGCCAGTTGGCCAGCAGAAATGTCAACCAAATATCCTCATTATGTGCTGTGACCACCCCGACTTCTCTCCCCCACTTGTTACTGGGAAATTGGAAGTATCTGTTTAGGAAAGAGCCAATAGAGATTCACTTATGTCCTCTGTCACAGTGTTGTAGGATGTGATTGTGATGATAATTGGCCAGCCTGGATGTGTAAACCATGTCTCCTGACTGCTGGGATGCTATCCCCAAAGTCCCAGTTATGTCCCTTCTATGTCCACCTTGAAGACACCACCAATTGGTCCTGTAAAGCTGGAAGCATGCAGTAATTGGCCATTGAATGTGTCTGTCAATCTGTTGGGTTGCTCCCCATCCTCCCCCCCGTCATGTCAGGTGCCTGCCTCTTAGTGGCACTGCATGTGCTGCTATTTATCTGAATAATGGTCTTCCAGGGGACAACTTCAATTGCTTATACAATTGGGGCCCTAGTTTGGCAGAGATGACAGGGAAGGTGTGGAATACATTCCTGCCAAATGTCTTGTAAACAGGATAGAATATAAAAATGTTATAAATGGAAATGCATTTTCAAGTTAATGTCTTATACCATCAGGACCCTTTATCCAATCTTCCTGAAATTTGGCAGGAGTGGTAAGCTTGTGGGGGGACAAAATATTCCTAGGTTTCAAACAAATTGGATGGAAGATGAAGAGGTTGTAGCCAAGAATGTGTATGGAGCTTTTCTTAAAATCACAACATTCAATTGTTTATATCATTTCCTTTATCCAAACTCTCCAAAATTTGGTACACACAGTCCCCTCCATTGGCGGTAAAATCTCCCAAGTTTTATCAGAATTGAATAAGAAACAAAAAAGTTATGGCCAGAAATATGTTTTTTAGTTTTTCCCCATTATTTCAAAAACAAAAATTCATTTTTGTTTTTGTTTTCATTATTATTATTTTTGTTATAATATTACTATTTTTGCTTTCGTTATTACAACAAAAATGAAAATGAACATTTTCATTTTCGTTATCATAACAAAAACGAATTGCACACTCCTAGCAATCAGAAAATAAACAGCTGCCTGCTTCACAGGAGTGCTCAGCTGCTCAAGTCAAAGTGGGTTTGGAAAGAGAAATGCAAGGTCCAGGAAATCTTTGAATCAACAGTTGTTTACACACAGTTTTGACACCAGAAAAGTTTCAGTGAGTTGTAGTTCTATTTCTAACATAGTTTCATAAGAGTAAGCCCTAGAGTGGACCGGGTTACAGTGACATAAACCTTCATACACCAGTATAATTTATTCCTCTAAATTCAGAAGAACATTATACTACTTAAAAACCTTTGGAACCTAGTCTTCATTGAGGACTGCATAGATAATAACATCTGTTTCTAAACCAATGATTTTGTACCAATACAAAAACTGCATTACTGAGGTCTTAAATCAGTGTTCCACAATGCATGGTCTGGGGCAATATATGGCCTGTTAAGCCTTTTCCTGTGGATCACAAAGACAGCTCTACCTGAACTGTCAGCGGACATGGACCCATCCCTCAACTGTGCTCATTTAAAAATGGCCAGTGACTGAGGAGCAGCTGTGGGTGAATTAAGTAAGTATCAAACATTCTTTCTAGCAACTATGACTCACAAGCCAGGATTTTTATTTTTTTATTTTTTTCCAAAACAGAAATAGGTTTTTTCCAGTCGTGCTACATATTTAATTTCCCTTAATACCAATATAGTTTCACTTCCCCCACCAGCCAAGTACCACAATAAGAGCAGTTCACATTAATTTCCCACATTATGCTGATAAAACTAAATAAAGTTCTCCTCGGCCTTTAAACTGGTCTCCTCCACACAAGCTGTACCAGATGTTTAGCCAAACAGAAAGACCTTCAGTGTGATCACCAGTAATTTACAACTCAGTGTGCTTGAATTCAGAGTCACACTTTCCCAAAATATAAGATGGCAAGCGGAGAGTTTGAATATATGGTATAGGACACAGATATAAAGTTCAGGCCTAGACTTCCCAAAATGTTTAAACACTTGCATATGTGGTTTGAGACCACCTCTACAACAGATATTGTATTACTGGGTGTAACAGGGCAGAATCCCTGAGGGCTGCTGTTCCTTTAAAAGAGCACAGCTAGCACCAGTGAGAGAAGGGGCTAAGGAGCCTGCAGGTGCTCTGGAAGTGCAGGACAGCACCTGACATGAAGTAGCTGTGTTTGGGGCGTGGCCCAGCCTACAAAAGAAAGCTGCACAGCCAGAGAGAACTCAGTTTGTGCCTGGACACTATAGTGGAAGGAGCTCCAGCAGCAAGGTTCTCCAGTTGACTGAAGGCTGCTAGTGGAGAAGGAAGTTACAAGAGACAGAAGCCTGCTGAAGTGTGAGTCACTAGAGACTTTGAGGAACAAAAGCCTTGGGAGGGAAGTTGTCCCTTCTTCTGTTCAACATGTATATGCAACCACTGGGCGAGATCATGAGAGGGTTTGAGGTCCAGTGTCATCAATATGCTGATGACGCCCAGTTGTAACTCTCATTTTCATCTGACCCAGACCCCATAGTCTCGGTGCTTACCTGGTGCCTGACTGCAGTGGGGGTTTGGATGAGGGTGAGCCGGCTGAAACTGAATCCTGACAAGACGGGGGTGATGTTGGTGAGAAAAGGTGAGGGAGGGGAGGCTCCCATAATAGATGGGATGCGTCCCTCCCTAGCTCTCCAGGTTCGGAGTCTTATGTCCTCCTCGACTCACAGCTCCGCCTGGATGATCAGGTGGCAGCTGTGACGAGGAGTGCGTTTCTAAAATTACACCTGGTCCAACGTCTTCGAAGATACATCTTGAGCTCTGACCTGGCCACTGTCATACATGCATTTATCACCTTGAGATTAGACTACTGTAACGTGCACTATGTAGGGCTACCCTTGGTGACGATCCAGAGACTGTAGCTGGTGCAGAATTCTGTAGCCCATCTCCTTACAGGGACAGGTTGCCGGGAGCACATAACGCCGGAGCTCCACTCCCTACAGTGGCTACATATAGTCTTCTAGGTCTGATTCAAGGTGTTCATTATTACCTTTAAAGCCCTATATGGCCTGGGCCCTGCTTACCTGCAGGACCGCCCCACCCGTCATGTCCTGAATCGGTCCCTGCGGTCAGCTGCGGGTGCCTGCTTGGAAGTCCCGCACATGGCCACGTTCAAGCGGGCATTCTTAGTGGCTGCACTACGGTTCTGGAATTCCCTTCCAGAGGAGATTCGCCTCTCCCTGGATCTCCCTTTCGTAAACACTGTAAGACCTGGCTGTTTCGCCAGGCGTTTGGTGAGGGAGACGGATTGTGGGTGGGAGGAGGGGTTATTACCTTTTGGTTTTTACTGGACCCTTTTAGTAGATTATTAATTGTTATGATTTTATTTATATTGTAGTTTTATGTGTGTTGTGCATCGCCCCGGGCTGCCGTTGGGCAGGAGGGAGAGGTCTAGACATTTTTAAAATAAATAAATAAATTCCTAAGAGCCTGTGGGACCATTCTTGGCTCTGTATTGGGAGTAGCCTGCCAGAGGGCTGTGGGGATAGTTAGGGCCTGTGCTGCCAGATGGGCTGCATGCCCAGCATTAGTAAGGTTTAAATGTGTGTAAAGAGACATGTATATGGACGAAGGATGTACATAGGTGAGAATAAACTGTGACTAGAGCTAATTCCCGAGACTGTGGACTACTTGGGGTCCTAATCCTGACAAAACGTAACCACCTGGTACCGCCACCTTGCTACACTGGGCCATGCCTCCAACATCACATAACAGTGAGATTAGCTGTAAAGGTCATCTGCTCCCTTTTATGGTACCTCTCTCTGCTTGGGCATTAATTGTTCAAACACAATCCCAGAAATTACGGAAGAAAAGGACCGTCCGGGTCAAACTGGGCCATACTCCTGGAGAGGTGAGCAATGCAAGGATTTTCCCCCTCTAGCAGATATTGCAGTTGAAAGGACACATATACACATGTATGCTATTTGTACTGCCGTAACATTTTCATTTGTTTGGCTAGTGTCTTGTGAACAGAGAGTTGGAGATTCAACTCAGCCTTTCATTGGTAGCATTCACTTCTTTTGCACCCTCAGAACACTGATTATGCAATATGCTTTCATAAATAGTTAGCTAATGTTGGTGCATGGTAGCAAGCCATGGTCATAAAGCACTTGAAAGTGTAACAACCCAGTTCTGCCAAGCAAGTCAATCCTGGTCCAGAACTCTCCACTGCTATTCTACTTTTGTGCACCTTTAATACAGATGTCCTCCTTCCAAACTAAGTGAAAGTTGATACTGTCAAGGACAACACTGTCACTGCTGAACTCATTTTGTAAGGTGACTTAAACCCATATTTAAACCAGATCTCCAAAGACAAGAAGGTTACACTAACCCACTCTGCTACTCAGTGGGGTTTTGGGGGGTCACGTCTTGCTCTCTGATAACAGAAGCCTTAAGATCAGAGATTTAGGCTGACACAAATCATTAAGTGAAGCAAAGGTAAAGTGAGTTTGAAAGGTCACATTACTTGAAGGCAACATTCTCCAGCCCATCTCTAAATTTCTTACTCCTGGATCGAAATTATTGAGTGATGCAAACAAGAGAAAACACCCAGTAGGGAAAAGCCTTAGAAAGCAAAGCTAAAAGCTTCTTTTAGTTAAATATGCAAAGCTTAAGCAGCTCAATCAAGCAACCAAAGCTAAATGTCATTTCCTCCCTTGGCACCATCACACTGCTGCTAAAATAGAGCAGGTTTTGTCTGGTGGCCAGTCATAAACCAGATGCACTGAGGAGTGAGCCGGGGGGTGGGTTGAGGGGACTAGGGAGTAGTGACCATTGGGAATGTGGGTGATTTCTTACTTCTCTCATAGCACACAAACAGTTAAAAATACAAGTGACAATTATAAAGGCAAAAGCAGATAGTTATCAGAAAAGTCATAATTACAGTACTGAGACTCGCATCCAAAGTAAGGAGTGTCACCTGCATAACATTATGGACAGGGAAGGAAAGGGTTAAAGGAAGAAACTATTCTGCAGCAAGAAATCAGTTTTTGAATTAACAATTCTCATCCAGCAACAGGAAAACTGTGCCACAAAAACTACACCGCAATCCAAATGTGTGCATCGCCACAGCCCTAGTCCTGTTGGAATCAGGAATGCCACACCGTGGCCTTATTTCTGCCCAATAAATCTGCTTTTAACTGCTTCTTTGAAAACAGATGGGTAATATGACCAACATTTACAAACTGAGTGCACTAGTTAGGCTTCTAACTCCACATATAGATACCTAAAACAAGAATCATTTGAATTTCTAAGTTGCTGGGAAACTGCAGGTCCAATACACTTGAATGTTTGGTTTTTTTGTGGACAATTAGTGTTCTGAAAAGCACAAGGTGTAAAGAGAAGTAGAGAAAACATAAAACAACTGAGGGATGGAAATTTGCATGGGAGAGGAAAATCTTAAACTCCCATCCCAAGACCAGTCCGAGACACTGTCATTGAAAAGTTGATGTGGACAAGTTAGTTGCTTGAAATGTGTGTTCTCTAAGAGGAAGTCTGAACATTCACACTATAGGTGATGCTGATGCTGACATCCCAAAGCAGACCATTGTCACTGTGCCTAGTGCACAGAATATGCAGCTATATCATCAGAATCCACTGCAGTAGTGGTTCCCAAATATTTGTTTATGTCATCCTAGTTTGAGAATGAAATATAATTCCATGACCAAACAACAAGAAGGATATGCAAAGTGTATCAAGTATCAGTTAGGCTCACAACCCTATCCACACATTGCCTATCACCAGTTGAGGACATGATTCACAGCTTCTGAATCTCTGAATCTCTGTACTATAGGAAGCTGTGCAGTGCACCCTCACAGTTTCTTTCCTAAAACCCTGAAGTCTCAAGATGTTAAGTCAGGGGTCAGGAACCTTCTTTCTCCCAGAGGCCACTTTGAAAATTAGTACAAGCTCTGAGGGCTGCATAGAAGTTGGGGGTTCTCAAGGGATGTGTTTAGGAAGAGGAGGGTCCACAACATCATGGATCTCTACCATGGTTCTGTCCCCTATCCTTGTTTACATGCCCTCATCTCTGCTCCCTTACCATGTTTTTCAGTGCTTGGGGGTAGGAACTGGATTTAGGGGCCAGATTCAACAACTGGAAAGGGGCAAGCCTGTAGGGCCAATACTGTCATGGGGATATGGGGATTCAGGGCACACTCGTGGGGTCTCCACTCGTTGCTGTGGCTTAACCCTGATTTGGTATGCGAAGTGGGAATTTAAATGCCTGTCAGGATAGAAGGTTGGCCTTAAGAGCTTGTACAAACTCAGGCCTCTATCATCATAGGGTGTCAGGGAATACAAGGAAGTCAAGCCTTGCCCCACGCACGCAACCACACTCACTCTCGGGGGCCAAGGGGGGAAAGGGAGTGTGTGTGTGAGTATGGAGGTGCGGGCGCAGTTGGATAGTATAGGTAACTTCGTTAAGACGGCGAAGGATAGGGTAGGGACCTATATACCGAGCATCTAATTTGGAGGAGGGCCGCCAGGACGGGTAATGCCTTCTATCGATCCATACAAGATCACCTGGCCTATAAGGGGGAGCATCTCGCTGATGCCTATCGGCTTGTGCCTTATAGCGCTTTCGGGCCTGTTGTAAAACCTATCTCGCGATGTTCTGAGCTTCTCGAATTTGTTGAACCAGGGCTCCCGCAGTGAGGACCTTGACAGAGGGTGTTTCCATCATTCCTAGATGAGGATGGAAGCCGTAGGATACATAAAATGGGGAACAACCAAGGGATGCGTTAGGTGCATTATTATATGTGAATTCAGCTAAGGGGAGCCAGGTATGCCAGTCATCCTACAGATAGTTAATGTAACAGTGAAGATACTGCTCCATGTTCTGGTTGACGCACTCCACCTGCCCATTAGCTTGAGGGTGATATGCTGTGCTAGGTTTAAGAGTCACCTGGAGGGACTGAAATAGGGCCCTCCAGAACCAAGCTATAAACTGTGTCCCCCGGTCACTAATGATTTCTCGAGGACAGCCATGAAGTTTCATTACGTGTCGAATAAATCATAATGCCATATGTTTGGCCGAGGGCAATNGAGAGGGGGTAGAAAGATAGAGTTGGGTGTCATCAGCGTAGAGATGATATTGGAATCCATGGGAGGCAATAAGTTTGCCATGGGACAGGGTGTAAATAGAGAAGAGGAGAGGGCCAAGGACAGAGCCTTAAACCCAGCTATACTAAAGGTTTTGACCACATCTTCTGGCCACAAATTTCACAACTTAATTGTGTGTTGAGTGAAAAAATACTTTCTTTTATTTGTTTTAAATGTGCTACTTGTTAGTTTCATGGAGTGTCCCCTAGTCCTAGTACTATTTGAGAGGGTAAATAACCATTCCCTATTTACTCATTCCACACCATTCATGATTTTATAAACTTCTTTCATATCCCTTCTCAGTTGTCTCTTCTCCAAGCTGAAGAGCCCTAACTTATCCAGCCTCTCTTCATAGGGGAGCTGTTCCATACCCTTTATAATTTTTGTTGCCATTCTCTGTACCTTTTCTATTTCTACTTTCTCTTTTTTGAAATGGGGCGACCAGAACTGCACACAGTACTCAAGGTGCAGTCACATCATAGATTTATATAGAGGCATTATGATATTTTCAGTTTTATTCTCTATCTCTTTATGAATAATTCCTAACATTCTGTTTGCTTTTTTGACCAATCCCTCACAGGAGGATTTCAATGTATTGGCCACAGTGACTCCAAGGTCCCATTCCTGAGTGGTAACTCCTAATTTAGAACCCAGCATTGCATACATATAATTTGGATTATTTTTTCCTATGTGCATCACTTTGCACTTGTCCACATTAAATTTCATCTGCCATTTAAATGCCCAGTCACCCAATCTCACAAGATCCTCCTACAATTCTTCACAGTCCACTTGTGTTTTAACTACTTTTAATAACTTTGTGTCATCTTCAAATTTGATCACCTCACTCTTTGCTCCGTTTTCCAGATCATTAATAACACCAGTCCTAGTACAGATCCCTGGGGCACTCCACTATTTACCTCTTTCCATTGTGAAAACTGACCATTTAGTTCTACTCTTTGCTTCCTATCCTTTAACCAGTTACCAGACCAGAATAAGAGACTGCCTCCTATTCCATGACCTTTTAATTTCCTCAAGAGCCTCTCATGAGGAATCTTATCAAACGCTTTCTGAAAATCCAGAAACGCTATGTCTACCAGCTCTCCCGTATCCACATGTTTATTAACACCCTCAAAAATTCCAATAGATTAGGGAGGCATGACTTCCCTTTACTAAATCCATGTTGACTCTTCCCCATTATGTCATTTTTATCAATATGCCCAGTAATTCTGTTCTTAATAATTATTTCCACCATTTTGCCTGGCAATGCAAAAATCACCTCCCTGTACTGCAAAGGAGGATGTACTGTGCTGCTTGTGTGCAACCCCCAAAGGAGCAGGTGGGTGAGCACCCACCACTGTCTCATACCCATTCTTTCTAATGTCCTCTGTGCAGAAAAATCCTGCATTTGTGGAAGGATTCTAAAGGTCTTGATAGCAGGAACCGTCATCATAATTTCACCATGACAGATTTTATAAATGTCCATGTCCAGGTGGCGATATTGCATGCCAATGCTGTGAAATCTCCAGAAAAGCATTTCTCCAGTACAATGCCCCAGCCACAGTCTCAGCATGGTGGTCAAATCAGACAGTGCTTCCTTATCCAGCCTTCTGAAATGCACATGAATTGTCTGTCATGCCCTGCCATCCGCATGATGCAGTTGTCCATGAACTCCTGGTACAGAGCGTGGCTCTGTTCCCTGCCCTCCAACCACTGGCTCCCAAGTCCCACCAATTTCTTTCCTGCTCTTCATGCAGCAATCTCCAGAGTGCCTCCACACGTCTCCTCAATGCTCAGAGAAGGCCTCTTCTCTGATAGCGCATTTGGGAAAGGTAGTCTGCTGTTCTGAGGGTCTCATGGCCTGTGCTGTGAAGAGAGACAACACAGTCATTCACTTGTCACCCTCCCACGCATACCTCCCTTCACTGACACCCAAGAAACAGGGACCCTGGAAAGGCAAGCAAGCACATAGTTACAGTGAGTGTGGCCACCAACCTCCAAGGATTCTCAGAGCTGGTCAATTTCTCAAGCTCCTGAGGCACAGTTTGTCCACCAAAAGCAAACAACACCCAGCAGATGTTACACTCGTAATGTTGACCACAATGCACAGTGTGAGGCCAGGCACTGATACCGACACCATAGTATGTGAACCCCGCCCAGACCACAGGAGCAGGCAAGATAGGAGTGCCTTCCTGCCACTGAGTTTTATTTTATTTATTAATTTTATTTATTTATTTATTTGACTCATCACTGGTAGTAGACTGTGCGAGAAACAAACAGTGTTTCCTCCAAGCAGAGGTTTTTGTACATGGCCAAGGAGTCAGCGTGGTTCAGGATGCTGATATTGTCCTCTAGAGCCTGGGATGTTGTGCCCTCCATCAAGCTGTCCCTGTCTGGCATCTCAAATGGATTCCTGGTTGGAACTGATAACATGAGCCTGGACGTCATTAGCGGAGGGTTGATGTTGGCTTCCTGTGCAAAATTCTGTCCATTGCTTTACAGTATTTCCAAGTGGTGAGGAGCCCATGTCTAGAGGTGCAGGTGGCATCAAAGATTTCTTTGTACCACCACGTCAGATCCTTTGCCCTGTTCCTGCACTGCCTGGGTTTGGGGGAGTACCCCAGGGCAGTCATCAGTTCTGAGAGTAGCTTGTACATGTCACTATTTCAATATGACTCTCTGAGCTGCAACTTTCCCAAAGAATTCCCCAAAAGACTCCACAAATCCTCAGTTTCTTTTTGTGACCAGAATTCAGCTCTGGCAAGCCTAGGCACGTCGCCGATTGTCTTGGTACTGGAAGGGAAATGAAACACAATGGGATACCTGAAGGGACTTTATTGTTCTTTGGGAAAAGTGCTGTGTTAAAGCTTAGGATTGATTTGCATATCATGTTTGCTAAGCACACATGGGAAGGGTTCATGCTACAAGAACTTCGGTTTTGAACATGAAGGCGATTATCTGCTCCTGATTTTTCCAGAGTACATACTGTTGGAGGTCAAGCTATCACGCAAGACTAATCCTGTATTATAAGTACTGTGCATGTATCCCATATCCTAGTTAAGATGGAATCGTGTATTGTAGATGCAGAATGTTGATAAGGAAGATCAAAGATGGTATTTTGTTAACCTTGCATAACGAGTCTACATTTTATTAGCCAATTAAGTATTAGAAGTTTATTAACTAGTATTGTAATCAGCATGGCCAATCAGCTATTGCATGATGTAAATAGGTATTTTATTAATCAGTCAATCAGCTACTGCATTATTGTATTTATTTATTTATTTATTTACATTTCTACTCTGCATTTCCCCTAAAACTCAGCAGCCCTTCGGCACGGTTTCTGAAGTTTCTTGAACTACCCAGAAAAGCAGGCTAGCAAGAGCAGGACAATCACTCCAGAAGACAACCCCACGAAAGTGCAACTGCGTGCAGAAATTTAAAAAACAACAACAGTAGTGTACCCACAGCATGGCCTACCATCAGCAGTGAGTGCACCCTCTTTAATCATTATGCAAACCAAGCAGTGCACAAAAACGTAGGCTAGCAAGGAGACATTCACTCAAGAAGAATACAACAACCCCACAAAACAGCGCAACTGCATGGAGAACAAATGTCACCAAAAAACAGTCAGGCCAGCAGACGATACATTCAATCAAACACACACACACACCCAGGGGTACCCTCTTGGCATGGATTTGGTACTGTGGCACTGGTAACTTGAACAGACTAGGCAAGGAGAACTGGAGCCAGGCAGAAAGAGATCCCTCTGGCCTCATGGTGCCAACTTTAAAGCAGCTGGCAGAACAGTGGAAATTACAGTCAACTTACACTTTATAATTAGGCTCTGCTGTGTGCCATGTGGCAGCCAGAGCCTTGGTAAGAAAGAAGACAAGTTCAACACACAACCCCACAAAAAGAGTGCAACTACGTGGAGAAGAAAGGCCACCAAAAGACAGCCACGCCAGCAGACAACACATTCACCCCACCCTCCGGGGCACCCTCTTTGCATGGATTTGGTTTGGTACTGTGGCAATGAAAACTTGAACAGACCAGGGGCAAGGGGATGTGGAGCCAGGCAGAGAGATCCCTCTGCCTCATGGTGCTGCCAGGGCCAACCAAGCATCATCAATCATCATCATCAAATTTATTACAGCTATTTGCCATTTAGAACAAGACCAAGCACCAGGCAGTAGCAATGTAGCACCCAATTATTTTTTTAAAAAATGCATGGCATGCTGGAAAAGTAAGCCCCCATCCCCCCAGCTGGCCCTATGGACAGGGGGGCCAGGCCAAACCATGCCATCACTGCCATGCCATGCCATGCCATGAACCTCTCTCTCCCCCCAGCTGATTACTCACAGATTAGCAGTGTAGGACACAGCCAAATTCACCAGAGAATGGAAACAGCTGTGTGTGCAGCTACTTTTATTTTTTGCCTTGTAAAGCTGCAACTTGCAAGCCAATCAAAACTTGCCATCTTGCTTGGCCAGCCAATCAAAACTTGCCATCTAGCTTACAATCACTCAACTGTCCCTTCCCATACCCCCCTCCTACCAAATATGGCACTAAGTTTCATTTCCAGAAGCTTCTTGAGTCAAACTCTAGGCCAGCCAGGCGCACAGCTGCTTCCAAAGTTTTCTAGGGAACAGCCTTGCTCCCCAGAACTTCGGAAGCTGGTGATTCCAAACCAAAGTCCAGAATCCCCAGCTGTTTCTGAAGTTTTCTGAAGACTTCGGTTCAGCCCTAGGATGGGCTATTGAAATGCAGGGAAATCAACAGCTGTGTGAATGCATTGCTACTAGACAAGGCAAACACAGATTAAGGAACAAGTTATGTATGACTCAATTGGCGTGGGGGAAGGGTGTTGTGTGAATGAGCCATTAGATTTCTTTGAGTCTTTTTAACATTCAGTTAGTTCAGAAAATTCAGTGGGCTGGTAACCAGCAAGATACTGGGAGGCAAAGTTGCCAACCAAAATGATTTTATCACAAGCATTTTCTTAAAAGTCTTAGCTACTGTCAGGCCCCAGGCGTGAACCCATGTCCTTGGGACGCGGGAAGGGCGCTTTTTGGATCTGCGCCACCTGGTGGATCTGCTAACCTCCCACATTCCTCCTTTACATGCTTTCCCGTCTCCTTGCCCCTTGCATGGCTACGCCCTCTCCCAGCTGAGCCTTGTTTCCCCAGTCCGGCCTCCCAGCTTTCTGATTGGCTACAGATGGAACTTAAACACTGGTGTGGCCTCAGGAAGCTGGTGGAGCAACATCTCTTCCCCACTTCGAACCTTGCTGTGTGTGTGTGGTACAGAGGTGCCTATGTCTCTGCTTCTGTAGCAGGGATCCCTCCCTTTGATTGTGTGCTATATATCTTGGTTTGCCCCCCTACTTCCCTGTGCCCCCCATAGCTTGTGTCCTTGATCCCCTCTTGGTTTGTCTCCCTACTTCCCTGTGCCCCCCCATAGCTCGTGTGCTTGATCCCCTCTTGGTTTGTCTCCCTACTTCCCTGTGTCCCCCCATAGCTCGTGTGTTGGATTCCCCCTTGGTTTGTCTATGTGCTGTGTGTCCTGGTTGTCTCCCTACCTCCCTGTTCCCTCCCTAGCCCGTGTGCTCGATTCCCCTTTGGGTACTATGTACTGTGTGTCCTGGGTTGTTTCCCTATCTCCCTGCCTTCCCTCTAGCTGTGTGTTCGATCCTTTCTTGGTGTGTCTTGTGCGCTGTGTGTCTTGGCTTCGCTCCCTGCCTTGCTGTCCCTCCTGTAGCACTTGTGCCTGGTACCCCTCTTAGGAGGTACTGTGTTCAGGGTCCTGGGAGTCCTAGTTTAGTTTCCAGAATTCCAGCTCCCTACTGTCTTCCCCTTAGCCCCAGGGAACTCTGTGTTCTGGAGTTCCTTGTCCTCCCTTCCATTCTTGGTGCGGGGTCTTACTACTTCTCTCTGACCTCAATGATGAACTAGACCCTCTCTGAAGCTGGGTTCCCTGACTGCAAGAGGAGAGTAGTCTCTTGGGGTTCCAAGACCTACTGCGAGGTCCTCTTTCCCGTAAGTCTCCCATCCACTGGGTTCTTTCCTCTTCCCTGCCCTTGGGAGGTGAAGTATCCCCCCATCCTTACTCCCCCGATACCCTGTCCCCACTGACAGCTACTGAAATCATGAGAATTTTAATGACTCCTATATCCTCACTGGCAAAATTTGCATTGAAGTCAAGGGGGTCAGGATTTCATCCTCAAAGCCGGTAGATGCCTGTGGCACAACTAATAATACTTAGAGGGTAACGGTCTGATTTTTGCATTCAGTCTCTTAAATAACGCCATACAAAGTAACACAAGTCAGTTTTCGTGGAGAGTGCCACCTTGAAATTAAAATTCAATAAATAAAAATAAATAAAAATGTTTGCTGCTGTGATTTAAAAATAAATGCTATTTTTTTTAAATTACCTGTAATAATATCTGAAAGAGAAGTTGTATTAATAATTTTACAGGTAATTTTATTAAATTACCTGTAATATTCAAAAGAGACAGAGAGGATACAACTCTCCACTGCCTCACAGCTTGCAGAGTTATGTATTTACACCTGTACAGAATATAGAATACTAATCCTCCAAACATTTCCCCCTCATTTACAGTGCTAATGTGTCATAACCACCCTGCAAAGGTGTAAATGACTAAATGAGATCGAAGACAGCAGAGAACCAAATACAGAGAAAAGGAGCATCATGTTAGCTTTCCTCACTGACACACAGGGTGTTTTCAGACGTGCCAGGGCGTTCATTGGCCCCGGCACGGAATCGCGTATTGATTCCCCTCTGGAATCAGAATGGCCCGTCAACAGACAAGCCATCTGATTCTGGAGGAGGGGCGGGGCTGCGCGGTGCAATGTGCGGCCGCACAGCTCCGCCCCCCCACGTTCCTGAGGCCGCCCACCCTCTGGGAGACGGGTGGGCGCAGCGGCCAATGTGGCTGCAGCACACACACACCCAGGTATTGGCCACGGCCTGGAATCGGCAGCGAGCATGGCTGCCGATTCCGGGTCGTGGTTCCGGGAGCAGACATGACGTTACCACTGTGAACCACGGTGAATCCCGCCGTGGTTGACCGTGGTAACTTAATGTCTGTTGGGCCGAAAAGTGATTCCCGCCGGGAATCCCACCCCCAGCGGGAATCGCTTTGACCACGCTTCCGGAGCTCCGGCTTCCCAGGCCTCCGAAAGCGTGCTCAAAGCGATTCCCGCCAGGGGTGAACATCTGGCCGGAATCACTTTTCAGCCCAACAGATGTTACGCCACCATGATCCCCACAGGCGGGGTTCACCGTGGTGGTGTAACGTCTGAAATCACCCACAGAGACAGGAAGGACTCTTTTACCTCTTTCTTGGAGGATCATAGAAAAGTCATTCACAGAAGACAAGCATAGCTCAGTGTTCTAGGCTCAGGCTCTAGTAAGCCATAGCAGCTGTGTTTGTGTTTAAACCTAAAATGACAAATTGAGGTGAATGCTGTTTCCACTGGAAATCTGTCATTCGCCTTCATTCGTGCAACACAGAATCTTACCAGCTTTTCCAGTTTTCATCATTTGTCATTTTTTTCTAGTTGAACAGAGCTGCTATAGGACCAATCCCAAGTCCCATGTGTGCCCTGTGCACACTTCTGGTAGCTGTGGAGATGAAAAGGTGCCAGCTAAGTGCCAGAGAAATGCTAGAAATTGCTGTAAAACTGTCATAAAAATCCTGGAAAGTGACAAAAAGTGATGAAGATGACATAAATAGCAAACAATGCCATGAGAAATGCCAGAAAGTGACAAAAATGCCAAAAAGTGACAAAAAAATTCACAGGTGCCAATATCAACAATGTGGAAGTGCGGGGATCACCAGAGACTGATGAAGTACTGGGCAAACACTCACAAGCACTCCCGAAAGCTCGGTATTTCCATGAGGAATAGGAACGCTTGCTCTCGACTCAGCCCTAGTTGTGTTCCCACTACGTGAGAGTTCGTTGGGCTGGCAAGCAGAAAGACACCATGAGGCAAAGTTGCCAACCATCATGATTTTATCACAAGCATTTCCCAGTTACTGAAATCATGAGAATCTCAAATTTGATTAACTCTTCAGGTTGTGGAAAAAAGCTTGACAACATGATTGTAGTTCACCAAATCCTTAGAAACCACAAGAAAAATAAAAAGATTCAAATATCTATTAGTATTTCTTAAAAACTAATGATTTTTTAAAAAGCCTGAATAATGATTTTTGAACATTTGGAGTTGGCAATGCTTGGGAAGTCAAGGC
This sequence comes from Sphenodon punctatus, assembly GCA_003113815.1. NCBI lineage: Eukaryota > Metazoa > Chordata > Lepidosauria > Sphenodontia > Sphenodontidae > Sphenodon > Sphenodon punctatus. The sequence continues at coordinate 520,007 of QEPC01004710.1, read as the reverse complement.
AACAGGGCACACATGGGGCTCCTCAAACAGAAGGATTAGGACTTCATATATATATATAGTTTTTACCTAGACAAAAAACCTTCTGTTTAGGAAGCTTGTTAAGGCAGTATTACAAATTATAGTCAAATGTTAACATGACAGTAAACTGTATGTTAAGGCAACTTTATTAAATATCAGACCAATCTATACATTTTTCTTTTCTTATTCATTAATTTTTAAAAATTATGACGTAACTGAAATTAAGCTGCGTATGTGTGGTATGGTGACTGAACAATACTTATACGTGATCAGGAATGTATACAGTTTAATTTCAGTTGTCATATTTTTTTTTATTAATGAATAAGAAAAATGTATAGATTGGTCTGATATTTAATAAAGTTGTCTTAACATACAATTTACTGTCATGTTAACGTTTGGGTATAATTTGTAATGCCGCCTTAACAAGCTTCTTAAACCGAAGGTTTTTTGGCTAGGTAATTTGCCCTTCTTTTGAAACTTAATAGTTTTGTTAATGCGTAAGCTGGCCCCAGACAGAAGAACGCTGCAGGTGCACACAGGCGTTCACCCATCCCCCCACATGGAGCAACCTGTTTTTTCGCAGGTTTCTCTGTGCAGGGGTGATGGGTGGAGGTGTATGTTACACAGGCGCGCACAAGTGACTGCTTTCATACGAGACGCACCCACCCATGCCACTGCACGGGTGCATCTCATGTAAAAGAGGTCATACGCTCATTCACACATGTGCTCTCACCTCTCACACACACACACTCATTCTAACTGATCACACCCACAATCATTCAGACACAGTACACACATGCTCTCACCTCACACACTCATTCAAATTGGTCAATCATGCACACTAGACCAGGGGCATAGCTAGAGTGCAATGGACCCCTGGGCAAGAAGTCAAGATGGGGTCCCCTCTTTGTGTCCCGCCGATGGGCCTAGGGGTGCTGCCCAGCTTCGCAGGCCTCGGGGCGCTGCTATCAAACACCCAAACACCCAAAATGCAGCCAGCCTATTAAGCACATTAGGACATGAAAAGGGATAGATAGATATATAACCAGTTCAGTTGTGCCCCTATAATCAATTCATGCTGCCCCCACCCCATAACCAGTTCATTTGTGTCACTGAAACAGCATAAATTGATTATAGGGGTGTGTATGCAAATGAACTGGTTATGGGGTGGGGGTTTAAATACATTATTCCTGTTAGCAATAATTTCATTAAGAAGAGTTAGTGAAATAGCAGCCATAATAATCTCAGAACCATATTTGCAGATTTTCCAAGATAGAATAGATATTGCTTTACACCCTAAATTCCTACCTAAGATAGTATAAGTAAGCCAGTTGTAAGAATGTGGTGCATTTTACACAGGCCTCACCCACTCATAGACACATAGATTTCTGCGTATTCATGGGTAGGGGAGTCCTGTGTGAATGATGCAGTACGTGCGCCCACAATGAGTGAGGGTGCATGTGCACGCCCGCCTAACACGCATCCTCACTCACCCCTCATCTCGTCCTTACGCATAGAGCAACTGGGGGAAATGGTGATTGCTCCGTGGGTGCGGATGAGTGGGGATGCATGTGTGGCCATGTGCACGCCTCGTCCATACACTGGTGTGCTCACGGAGCCCCCCACCTGGTGGAGCTGTGTAAAAGCAGCCTATGAGGAGCCACTCGAAGAAGAAGGACAGAACACCCACCCTTCCAGCCCTGCATGGAATTTTCTTCTATTCCTAGAAAGGCTTGGAAGGAACTGTTATTCTGAGGGGAGAGGAGGGGGAGTGCTTTTTATACTAGAGGAGCTCGAGACCATCATGTGGTCTATTATTTGAATATGGCGAGCATGCACAACACAGTTGTGAGAATGTCAGGAGCCATCTCGAAGAACCTTCTTTCAAGGCAACAACCTTCTGATCCATGGGGAGGAGTTTGTAAACAGCTTTATCTCCCAGTCGGCGTGTCTCGCTGCTGCTGCTGCAGCATTACTAGCAGGCAGAGGCAGGTTGAAGGATGGGGACCCCCCCACATTCAGCCCCACCCCACCCCTGGACTTCACTTCATTGTTTGTAATCACAGAACACATATGTTGCTCGAGGAAAGCTAGGATGGTTGCCAAACAGACGCTTTTGCTCTACTGACTCCCACTGAACAGCATAGGCACTGTTCAATGAGAGTGTGCTACCATGGCCCTATAATAAATGTCTGATTAGCCTACCCTCATCAGCAGCTCAGTTGATTTTTGAAATAAAGTGTACTGTGAGCACAGCTGACAGTTCTCAGAACTCTGAGGATGGAGAGAGTTCTAAGGTGAGCCAAGGAATGCAGTAGCACATACAAGAAAAGATAGGGGTTCACGTGTTATCTTCTAAGTTAATTATTATTATTATTATTATTATTATTATTATTAACAAACATTTAGATAGTGCCAGCAGTGAACCTGGCACTTTACAAAATAATAAAATAGACACGGTCCCTGCCCCTAGGGCTTACAATCTGAGAGACAGGAGCTGGGGGAGAGACTTAGGAAGGGGAACAGAGGGAGAGACAAGGGGTCTAACATTCATGAAGATG
>QEPC01004710.1:462209-514188 GCA_003113815.1 Sphenodon punctatus | reverse complement strand
AGGAATAGGGATAAGATTGGGAGAAGGGGAGTATCGTGGTAGGCTAGAGACAGGAGGAATAGGGATAAGATTGGGAGAAGGGGAGCATTGAGGAAGGCTAGAGACAGGAGAAGTGGAAGGGGAGCAAGGAGAGAAGGTAGTCAAGGGAGAAAAGGATGTATGGGGGAGGTTAGAAGTGGTGATCGGTTGCGGGGAGGAAGAAGCTGGGAGGAGAAAAGTAGAGGGAGAAAAAGATGGACAGAAAGAGGAGAAGGGGAGGAGGGAAAGAAAAGGCAAGAAAATAGGGCAGACATGTTAGTGAGTAAGATAGGAGGAGGAAATACAGTAGAAAAGAAATGGAGAAAAGTAGCTGTAAGGCACGTGCCTTTCGGCCCGCTGGTCAGTGGAGCTTGGGGTGGCAGGAAGGCCAAACCCCAGGAGAGTCGTGGTGACCTCAAGCGATGACAGCCGAGGATGCTGGGAGCATATGCAGACGAGCTGCAACCTCACCAGTTCTCGGCCCGCTGGTCGGTGGAGCTAAGTTAATGCCATTGGGCGCAAGGGTGTCAAGTCTGTAGTCATTTTCTCTTTATAATTCCTATATATAGTTTATGACTGGCAACATCCTACTAGGATCCAGAGCTTCCTTGAGTGTATAGTTGTTTTGTTATATATAGAGAGTGTATATAGAGAGAGTGGAGGGGCACTTATATATATAAGTGCCCCTCCACTCTCTATATATACACTGATGTGGTAAGCAACAAAACAACTATACACTCAAGGAAGCTCTGGATCCTAGTAGGATGTTGCCAGTCATAAACTATATATAGGAATTATAAAGAGAAAATGACTACAGACTTGACACCTTTGCGCCCAATGGCATTAACTTAGCTCCACCGACCAGCGGGCCGAGAACTGGTGAGGTTGCAGCTCGTTATATATATATATATATATATATAATGGGGCTAATCAGATGTTTCCCAATGTTCCTGCTCCTGATCACCAGTCTAATATTTCTGTGTCAATGGAAAGAGTGCATTTGTTCCCGAAAAGGTGTGGGAGAAGGCAGGCAACTGTATATTCCTTGACCGCAGACTGGTAAAGGGCAAGATGAGTGGTAACACACAGTGAGTGGCAACACACAGTGGTCTCCTTATCTTCTTTGTCACAACAGTGAGGATAATCCTGCACAAAGAGGAAGAAATACAGGAGGTAAAAGGCAGTGCCTCAAAATGACAGAGTGAGTGAAAGCCCTTCATCTCATCTGCATAACTGTTTAAATACTTAACAGCCTCCACAGCATCTAAACCAAACAAGAAAGGACATGATAAGAGAGATGCGATAATGCTATTTAATCATATAACATGTTGTTAATAAAGCTCTTCCATAGCCTGGCATAAATCTTACAACAACCAAACAGATACAAAGAGATCAGAGGGAAATGAGCAGCCCATCTTTCCTGAACCACTTCTGTTTGGGACTGTGAGCACGCAAATGATATTTTCTGTCATACAAGTCTGCCGTCTATCACAAGCACTTCCCTAAAATGCAATCACCACAGACAGGTCAGAAGGTGTAGTTTTGATCAACAATGTCTCATCTCAAATGTTGTCATTGCTTTCTGTGCTTTCTCTTCTTCCCCCTCTTAAATAATAATTGAAAAATAGCCCTGAACTGAAAGAGCAAACATTCCTATTAAAAAACCAAAGACACAAGTGGAATTCACTAGCACACAGCTCATAATGTAAGTGGAGAAGTAAACCAGACACAGATACACACAGGGCACTATCCTCCACCCACGGCAGTCAATGGCAAAACTCCCATTGACTTAATGGTGAAGGGTATGCCCTGTGAGTATTTCTCTCTAGTAGTGAGAATTGAATTCACATACACGGGGAAAATAGATATACCTTACACCTTTGGATTGTCCTGGCAGCTCCAAACACAATGCTAAGGCTGGATTGAGTCATGGTGTCTGGGAATTTAAGCCAGCATGACACCCCCATGCCTCTCTACCTACTTTCGTTTATTTCCTTTTGCAATGCTCATTGCAATTGCAAATGATCTGGGATGAAGTAAACTGCCTGCCCATGCTACTCCTTGTAGGAGAAAGTATATGAATCACCTCTTTCCTCCCATCTCCAACAATTAATGTACGAGTGTGCAGCCATGACTATATTCTACCCTGGCAATCCTTTAGGCTTATTATAATGATATAATGAGGTTAACTGCATGGTATATTTATTCTCACTAGTCACTGTATGTCTGTGATTCACTGTATGTCTGTGACTACAGGACTCCTTTACTCTAGCATGCACACATACACGAAGGTGCACGCACGCACACACACATTGAACTTAGCCTATTATCTCTTCTTGTGCTATCATATCTTGTGTCCCAGCAGTAAGAGTTTCAAAAGAAAGGTAGTTTAGTAATCTGTAATCAAAAGTAAGGTAGAAATCAAAAGAAAGGTAGTTTCAGTGTATACTGAAAGAACAGCAGAACTTCAACTGAATTTAATGGAATCAGTATTCCAACTATAATCAATCAATAGTCCAGCTGTGTACTACATCTTAGGATTGATTTGTACACCATGTATGCTAAGCACACATGGAAAGGGTTCATGTTACAAGAATTGCCTCCGTTCCCCTCCCCCCCTGCAGCGCGGGGGACAGCAGACGACTTGCCACGCCCTCCTAAACCAGGAGGCGGGACACATAGGGGGGTTGATTTCCCGCCCTCAGGATCTGCTGGATCATGAGACTGGGAAAAGCAGCTCCCTAGGCAGCGGTGAACGGGTACTAGAACCCTACTGGGGTTGCTAGGCATCCCCGGCAGCCAGCGATAGGGTCAAACAGGCCATGTGGGCTCCGCCAGCACTGGACGGAGCCGACCTCCACATTCCAGGCAGCTCCAGCCTCATCTGCGGGCTGCAGTTGAAGACAGAAGCAGCAGTGCGGAGCTGCTGCTGCAGCGGCGAGGAGCCAGTCTGCTGTGGGACTCGCACAGCGGCCTTTGTTTAGGAGCGGCGGCCATGCACGAAGACAGGGTTAGAGCACCGATCTCCTCAACCCCACTTCCTTTTCTTCCCCCCCTTCCCCGGAGTGGGAGAGGGATTATACCTGCCCGAGCATGGAGAAGGGTAAGGTTGCCACCGCCACAAACAGCTGGCGGTGGGGCACCCAGCAGGCAGGGCTCTCAACGGCGCAGCCGGGTGGCCACCCCCGGGCACACAGGGACATCACGTCCATGGGGAGGGTGTGCGGATGCCCCCCTCCATGATAGTCTGGCACGGTGCAAGGCACTGCTGCGTGGGCGGGGGGGGCTGGGCCCGCCAGGGGGGGCAGCTCCTGGCAGTCACAGGCCAGCATCCCCCTGCCCCCCCGCAGTTTCCTCCGGGCCAACTGGGTGAACCCTCAGCTGGGGGCAAGGGGCAGGCACTGGCTGGGCCACAGCCGAGGCGAGGTGTGTGTGTGGTTGTTCCCCCTGCCCGATTCCTGGATAACTCCCAGCCCGCGGGGTCTGTAAGGAGGTCCTTTAGCAGGGGTGCCAGGGAGCAGCAGAGTGGTCCCCCCTCACTGGGAACAGGTACCCAGTGGGCGATGGCACTTCCAGTGCTGGAGGGGGGAGGATGGAGGGCCCCACAAGGGCCAGGGTGGCTTCGCGCTGGGGGCTCTTACGGCGGACCCAGCCAATACACACCTTCCCTCACTATGGGCCAGATGTTTGAGATTTTCAGATCCAAGGTAATAGCAAGTTTGACGTATGGGGGAGAAATAACAGCTTCGGGATGTTCGAGTAAAATGGAAGTGCCCCAAAATCGCTTCCTGCACAATATTATGGGAGCCCCTAAAGCAACACCTTCTACCATGCTTAGAGTCAAGACGTGGATGCTAACAGTATCAGCCCACCTAACTCTCAGACTTTTTTCCTTTTGGAAAAATATTATGAGAGGGCATTCTACTCTAGTTACCAGCTGTTACATGGAACAAAAGGAGCACCAAGGAATTCCTCAGTACCCATGGATTAGCCACTTGAAAAAACTGACTCGTGATATGGCACTTCCAATGGAGGGAGATGGGTTACCAGACAGTAGAATCTCTAAATGTGAACTTAGGGCAAGAATAACAGAGTGGGCTCATAAGCAAGACCTGGAATCTTTCAGTTTGAATAAAATCTCACCCCATTATTCTCAGGTCAAAATGTCTGTTAGATTAGAACCTTACTTGAATCTAATTCAAGATCATAGATTAAGAAGAATGATGACGCTATTGCATTTTAATCTGTTTAATACTGCCGAAGTTAGAGGGAGGAGAGAAGGTATTCCTTGGGCAAAACGGATTTGCTCATTTTGTTTATTGGTGGTTGAGACTCTGCCCCATTTGATTTTTTAGTGCCCTAGATATGCTACTCTCAGAGAGGTATGGATCTGTCCAATGTTGAAGCTAGATGTCCACGGCTCACTTCAGAATTACGAAGAACTTTTGAAGCTAACAGAGGTGGCACAAATTAAAGCGGTGGCTGTTTTTATTGTTGGTTGAACGGGAAAACAAAGTTGCCACACCCAACTCTTAAATATTTGGTGCAATTGCCATTGTAATCTATGCACATTTGTTCGGATGTTGGTTGTTCCATGTTGCATTTACTGTGGATTTATATTTATATTTTGTATTTGAAATAGCAAATTTTGCTGACTAAATAAATAAACTAACTAACTATGGGCCAGCTGGCGGCTTTGCCTTCGGTGGCGCCGGGCTGGGCACCGTCGTGGAATGGGGTGGGGGACCCCCCTTTTCTATTCAATAGGGACAAACTGGCCCCACAAGGCGAGGAGCCTAGTAACCGTACGGAGCCCCCAGGACAGGAGAGGATCAATCTCTGGCAGAGGATCGAAATGATAGAGCATGCCATCCAAACGATGGTGCAGCAGTGCACCCAACAGTCACGACTCATCAGGAGCTGCCTCCCCTGACCGCTTAGCATGATCCAGGTGAGACAGGGGCCCATTCACAGGGGGTGGAAAACACGGGCACCAGGACACTGGCCCAGGCCTGCCCTGCAGCAACAGGAGCCCCCAGGATGATCAGTAGGGCATTGTCTGGCCCCCAACAGGGACCAATGCCAGATGCAGGGAGGACCCAGCTCCTGTGGTGGAATGGGGCATGGGTGAAAGTGATTATACTGAGGGGAGTATATAGATATATTTGTCCTCCTGTTCAGTGATCCCATGGTGGATCCCGCAGAACAGGACGACAAAAAAGAGAAAGAACGTTTCAAGCGCCCTAAGGCCGAGAGGAACTGGTCTAATTGGACCGCGGCCTTCTCCTTTTACCACGGGGTGATGATACAGGCATACCCCGGCCGGGCTGCCAACCTCCTCAAGTACGCTGACATAGCTCAGCGGACGTACGAGGTGGGTCCTTCCGGGGTCTGGCTTAGGTATGATGAAGCATTCAGTCACCGAGTCGCCTACACCCCAGGCCTCCGCTGGGATTTACATGAGAATGACCTCTGGCTAAATTACATGAGTGGTATCAGCAATGCCCCTAGATCTGATAGCAGCCACTTACTGGCCAAAGGAGGTGTCGTATCCGCCACTGATTCCCTTTGGGAGGAAGGGAAAAAAGGCGGCGGGTAGCACCGCTGGCACTGGGCAGTGCTGGGAGTATAGTCGGAACAGGAGATGCTCCCGGGCGGCCTGTAGATTTCGCCACACCTGTCTAACTGCTCAGGGCACCACGCAGCCTCTGCATGCCCCTGCACAAGAACAGGGGCTAGAGCAAAACCCAACCCTGGGGCACCAGGAAAGGGGGGGCACAGTGGGGGCAATGCCCTGGGCCAAGGGCAAGGGGTGGAGGCTTGTGAGGGTACAGTGCAGGAGCCCAGGAGGGATGGACCAGGATAGGACACACTCACTAGGAACCCCCTCAGGACACCCAGGTGCAATAAGGAAAGGGAACACAATACTTACGTTCACACTGAAGGCTTTCACTCTCTCGCTCTCGCTCTCGCCCACACTCACGCTTTCACTCTCCGTTCGCACAAAAGGTTTGAGGCAACAAGGCACACGTAGGCTAGGAACTGCTCGGGGGCCGGTCTCACAGGGCAAGGCTCTGATCACCAGCATGGGAGCTCCACTGAGTCCTCCCTTATAACCAGTGTGACAGCGTTCTTCTGGAGCAGACGTGCGGAGCACCGGGGCGGCGGCCTGGGAGGCGTGGCTGGAAGGCGTGCGACAGCGGGGGGCGGAGCCTGCTCTGGAGGCTCTGCTGCACTGTGGTGAGCCCGGGGGCGTGGCCAGTTGCCGCTGTACCGGCTGTCTCGGAGCGATGTCGGTGGGCTCAGCTGATGTCACAGGGCGGGCTACTAAAGGTTCTGCCGAGGTAGATGGCCCCGAGATTTCTTTGGGGTGTGTTCTGAGAGGGCATGAGGGAGAGTCCTCACTGAAAAGAGTGGCATAGGTCTGGTAGGCCGGGGTTAACCCGAGAATACTAAAGTCTGGCACGGTGGTGCACCCGGTTGGGGCTGGGGGTACGGCCTCACTACTGCTGCTAGCTGGCCCTGGGACCTGAAGGGTGTGCCGCTGCCAGTCGATTACCGGATTCCACTGTTCAAGCCAAGGGATTCCCAGAACAATGGGAAAAATAGGGGTGCACACTACATCCAATTGCAATGGTTGGGAGTGTCCTTGGATCATCAGGGGTAGAGGAGAGGTCTGCATGGTAATTGGGCCAGAGACCAGTGGGGATTCATCAATGGAGTGGATTACCTCCTTTTGTTGTCGTGGTTGCTGCGGTATATGATGACGACGCACGTACCCTTCATCTACAAAATTTCCCGATGCTCCGGAATCGACTAAAGCCCAGGCCACCAGCGTTCAAGTGGGGCCAAAGCCCAACATTACGGGTATTTGTAGATGCGGTCTCCGACCCGGGCAGGTGGACAACACAGGAATTAACGGCGTCAGGGGTGCATTGACATGGCTCGAGAGGCCCCTACACCTCTCGAGCCTGCGCTTTCCCCACCTCTCGTCGGTTTTTAGGAACCGCAGGACAATTCCAGGCAAAATGTGAAGACTCCCCGCAATAGTAACATAACCGGGACAGACGTCGACATTCCCTCTCCGCAGCCGTTAATGGTCCTTGGGATGCTCCAACTTGCATGGGCTCCACATCTTTGCTGTGGGGAGGCTCCCCTCTACTACCCCCGATAGCTAATGGTCGTAGAGGCGGGCCCCGGTAGGTATCACTTCGATGTTCATGACGTCTTTCATTTAATCATTCCTCAATCTGCAAGGACAGAGTTACCAATTCCCCCCAAGTCTTCAGGAGGGTCGTAAAGGCCAGCTGGTCTTTAATTTCTTCGCTTAACCCTCGTCTAAACATCACATGAAGAACATTATCTGGCCAACTCAAGTCTACTGCCACCTGCTGGAATTTTGTCACATAATCCAGCAGGGGCCCTTTTCCTTGCTTCAAGGTCGTGATTACCGTTTCTGCATCCTGGATTTGGTGGGGGTAATCGTACAGGAACTTAAACTCCTGTACAAACCCCGCGTAATCCTCCAGTAGCCCAATAATGAACGCGACCTTTCGGGCATCGGTATCATAGGTCCAGGGTTGGGTTTTGAAGGTGAGTTCACATAAAGCCAGAAAACCCCGAAACTGTCGGCGCTCCCCAGTGAATTTGTTAATAGTGGGTCCCTTGGGTTCCCGGGGTGCCAATGCAGCTGCTTCGGCCCGCACGGGTGGCGGTGGAGGGACCAGAACCTGGACTGCTTCCGGAACTCATTGTTCCTTGAGGTCCTTGACCTCCATAGCTAAGGATTGTATGGAGTGGGCCAACTTCCTAACTTCTGCGAGCAGCTGTTCCATGAGAAAGGTATAGATGCTGGTGATACTGTGAGGGTTGTAGTTTCTGAGGGGCAGGAAACCCCCACGAGGAAGGGGCAGACAGGAAACGGCAACCGTAACCCAGCCCGGGGTTGCCCTGGCGAGGAAAGGGTGCTGCCTGAAAAAGGACCCCTCAGGTTCTTATAGGGTGGTTCTGGAAGGACTAGCCATTCCCCACCTAGATCATCATAGGGGCGCAGGCTTTGCTGCTTCCCAGCCTGGAAAGATTCCCACGGGCCAAAGAACGCAGGCACACTGGGCCCAGGGCCCAGGGTAAGGGGTGGAGGCTTGTGAGGGCACAGTGCAGGAGCCCAGGAGGGATGGACCAGGATAGGACACACTCACTAGGAACCCCCTCAGGACACCCAGGTGCAATAAGGAAAGGGAACACAATACTTACGTTCACACTGAAGGCTTTCACTCTCTCGCTCTCGCCCACACTCACACTTTCACTCTCCGTTCGCACAAAAGGTTTGAGGCAACAAGGCACACGTAGGCTAGGAACTGCTCGGGGGCCAGTCTCACAGGGCAAGGATCTGATCACCAGCAAGGGAGCTCCACTGAGTCCTCCCTTATAACCAGTGCGACAGCGTTCTTCTGGAGCAGACGTGCGGAGCGCTGGGGTGGCGGCCTGGGAGGCGTGGCTGGAAGGCGTGCGACAGCGGGGGGCAGAGCCTGCTCTGGAGGCTCTGCCGCGCCGCGCTGCGGTGAGCCCGGGGGCGTGGTCAGTTGCTGCTGTACCGGCTGTCTCGGAGCGATGTCGGTGGGCTCAGCTGCTGTCACAGGGCGGGCTACTAAAGGTTCCGCCGAGGTAGATGGCCCCGGGCTTTCTTTGGGGTGTGTTCTGAGAGGGCATGAGGGAGAGTCCTCCTGGGAACCCCGCTTAGCTTGTCGGTGTTGGCGTCATGGGGCCTGCCGCCCAGGGATCTGTCCGCCCCCCCACCTCTTCAGGCCCCAGGGCCTGACACCCACCCACAAGGTAACTCAGTTAATGATGTTATACCCAAGGGACTTACATCAGTTCACTACACATCATTTGACTATGCACTGGCACTGGTCAGGCAATATTGCCAGGACGCCATCCTGACAAAGTGCGACATTAAGTCGCCTACTTCCAGTCCACCCGGAAAGTTTCCCCCTGCTGGGATTTCAATTTAAAGGCTGGTATTATTATGACAAGGCCATGCTGATGGGGTACTCCATTTCTTGTTCAATGTCCGAGAGGTTTAGCACCCTCATCCAGTGGGTTGTGCAGCAGCGGGCCGAGGCGGGGGAAGTCACCAAATATCTGGATGACTTCCTCTTCATCAGACAGGTTGACACAAGCGAATGCCAGGAGCTAATGAGGACTTTTCAGTGGGTGGCAGAGGAATTAGGAATCCCATTGGCACTGGAAAAGACCGAGGGACCAGCCACCAGACTGACCTATCTGGGGATAGAGCTTGATATGGTTACAGATGTGTCCCATCTACTGGAGGATAAGGTGAGATCCCTCCGGGCCATGGTGGATGAGTGCCTTAGAGCAACCAAAGTGACGGCCCACCACCTCCAATCATTGCTGGGGAACCTTAATTTTGCATGCAGAGTGGTTGGACCAGGGCGGGTCTTTATGTCCCTCCTCTATGCCAAGCTTGCAGGCAACCCTCCTCCTCACTATCACATCAGGCTTACCAGGGAAATAAAGGAGGACCTTGGGAAGTGGACAGCATTTTTAGCAGGTTTCAATGAAACTAGTTTTGGGAGGGATCAGCTTTTCCTCGTGGCTGAGCTGCAAGTGCACTCTGATGCAGTCGGCGGCTCTGGGTTTGGAGTGTGTGTCAGGGACAGGTGGTGGCGGAACCCTGGCTGGCAGAATGGAATGAATTGGGGGTCACTAAGGACCTTACTTTCTCAAGCTTTTCTCCATCGTGCTTACGGTCCACCTATGGTCAACCGAATTCACAAATCACACAATCCTTTTGGGATGTGATAACCTGGCCGTGGTACACATTATAAACACGTAGACCTCCTGGTCTCCATGAGTCATGAAGCTGTTTAAGGTGCTCATGATCACCTATATGGATTATAATATACTGTTTCAAGCCAGACATGTCCCCGGCATAGACAACAGTGTAACCGACGCCCTCTCTCGCTTCCAGATGGAGCGTTTCCACTTGCTAGCACCACGAGCCAGGGCTACTCCAGAGCCGCTGCCGCCATCAGTGTGGAGCCTTGGGTCATAGAATTGCACACAACCATATGGGAATCACTGGCACCACGAACAAGGGCCACCTATGACAGAGTGTTCCATCAGTTTCAACAATATAGGTTGTCGCAGGGGTGGGAACCAGGTTTCCTGATCCCCGAGCCCCAGAAGCTCCAATTCGCCCTCCACCTGCAGCAGAGAGGGGCGGCACCAGGCACCATAGCCTGTAAACTGGTGGCACTCAAGTTCATGAGCAACCTCGCAGCACCCCTGCCCCCCAGCAGGGGGTTCTTCGCCCAGCATCTACTGGAGAGCTGGGCCAGGCAGCGGGGCTGCACCCCTGACCAAAGGATCCCCATCACCACCACTCCCTTGCTGCTAGATATATGCGGGGTCCTCCCCCGATTTTGTTTCAACAGTTACGAGGTTTCTTTGTTTAGTGCAGTATTTAAGCTAGCATTCTTTGGGGCTGTCCGCATGAGCGAACATGTGGTTGAAGCAGCCAGGGGCACCAGAGGTGCTTAAGCTCAGCAATGTTCAGATTGGGCCAGTGACGATGTCCCTGTGGATCTGCCGCTCGAAAACGATCAGAGGCAGAGGGCAGGTGGTTAGGTTGAACAGGGCCAGTACACCAGGGCTCTGCCCTGTTCGGGCAGTCGAGGCATACCTTGTCATGAGCCTCCGGGTACCCGGCCCCCTTTTAAGGCATCCTGGGGGGTGGGGGGAGCTGCTGACCAGGTACCAATTTATATCCGTCCTTAGGTTTGCGCTGGCACACCTGAGCTTGCCAGCAGCCGAATATGGTACTCATTCCGTATAGGGGCTGTCAGTTTTGCGGCAGCAGCTGGGATGTCAGAGGAGGACATTAGAGCAATGGGCCGCTGGTGGTCAGGGGCCTTCCGGTCTTATGTCCGGCAGCCCCACCCTCCATGGCCAGTCTTGACTTTCCTTTTGTTCCCAGGTGTTTCCCCTCACCGCCGAATGCAAGTTTGGATCATCAGTCACAGCCTGGTGCGCTGGTTGTGCAAGGCGGCTAGGCAGACACAATGGGGAACCCAACAGGGCTTGTCAGTGTGAGCAGAGATACACGCAGATATATGATGGAAAGGCTGGGGTGGCATGAGGTGGCACCAGCTCTTACCAGCACTGCAGATGCCACACAGGGGCCCTCCGCTGAATGTCATTGTCCTACATTTGGGTGAGAACGACATACCTCAGTTGAAGGGCATCCAACTCATATGAAACATCAAGAGGGACATCTGTAAAATAAAGAAGCTCTGGCCCCTCTGCCCTCATTGTACAGACCAAACTGGTTGAGCATATCCCATGGGGCAAGGGGGTACACCCTAGGAAAATAGATAGGACCCGGAGGACTATCAATAGGAACATGGGCCACCAGCTCACGTATTTGGGAGGAGAATGGATCCACAGCTCTGCATTGTCGCATAAGCGGCCTGAACTGTATCGCCATGATGGCGTGCACCTGTCAGCAGAGGGGAACGAGCGCTACCTGGAGGCCCTGAAGGAAAAACTGGTTTATGTTTTAGAGAAGTTATAGGAGGTGGGGGTCGGGCCCGTCCGGGTAGCCCCGGCAACCCCTTAGTGGCAGGGGTCCAGTACTGAGGGTTAGAATATAGGATAGAATTAGAACAGAGTACGAGTCATCTCCTTAAGAGATGGGGAGGCCACACCTACGGCAAAAGCAGGGGTTCAGCAAGTGTCAGGGTAGCATCCCTGGGAGGGGTGTCCAGCGAGGGCAGTAGGGAGAGGTATGGTCCCCCGCCTGCAAGCATCTTCCTCCTTACTCAAGTCCAGAAGGACTTTGGTCCCCTTCACCTGTGGCAGGTGCCAATGATAGGAGAAGACATTGTGTTGGAGATTGGGGTGGTAATCGAGGGTATATCGAAACCACCCCTGAGTTATTGTTGCTGTTAAGAGTACAAATACTGGACCCGAATCGCACTAGGCGATATCCCCCATCTATTTCAATTATAATTGATTTAATAAAGAGTGCAGCCATTTAAACCCAACGCTTGGTGTCCTGTCTCCTTTGGTGCATTGGCAACTTCCTTTTCAATGGAAGGTCAACAAAAATTATAAAGAGCATGGAACAGCTGCCTTATGAAGAAAGACTAGATAGGTTAGCTTGGAGAAGAGACAACAGAAAGAATATGATAGAAGTTCATAAAATCATGAGTGGTATAGAATGAGTAAATAGGGAACGGTTATTTACTCTCCCAAATAGTACTAGAACTATGGGACACCCAATGAAACTAACAAGTAGCAGATTTAAAACAAATACGAGAATTTTTTTCACTCAATGCGCAATTAAGTTGTGGAATTTGTTGCCAAAAGATGTGGTCAAGGCCAGTAGTATATAAAAAAAGAATTAGTCAAGTTTCTGGAGGATAGGTCCATTAGCAGCTGTTATCTGGGTAGGTTTGCGGGAACGTAACCTCTTACTGTCAGAAGCTGGGAGTGAACAACAAGTACCCCATTGTGACGTGTTGGGTACTTCTTCCAAGTGACTGAGCTAGGCTGGGCTTTATGGACCTTTGGTCTGACCCAGTATGGTACTTTTTGTGTTCTTATAATACAATAGTGATACAAAAGACACAAGTGTATATATATGCATGTGCACAGCTGATGATAAACAGAAGTGGATGTTCAAGCTAGATATACACCTACAATACATTCTTGGAAGAGAGAGACAGACACCAGTACTGAGTATCTTGCAAAGCCTTCACAAGTAACTGATGAAATTGCTCCTGTTTGGATACATGAAGTAGTGACACAGACAAAAGCACCCTATTTATCAATGTTCCTACCTTATCCCTAAACTCTGGTCACAGAAAAGATGGGGGGAAAAAGAAACTGTCTCCCCAGGTAGCCACACAAACACAGACACAGATGCCATGGGACAGAGTGGATAAGTAAAGAATTGTTCTCCAAGTACCTGCATTCAGTGATACTACAGCAGTAGCTGCCACTTCGCCTGTCACTCCTCCGGTCTGTGCGGAACTCATTCCTTGACTTCCTTAGGCTGAAGTACTCTGTAAGTTTCCCAAACGAAGACATGGCACCAGCACTTTCCAACTGCATGCGCGGGTACATCCGTATGCACAAATCTATACACACACTTACACATGCTAGAGTAAATGTGTTTGCACTATTCCATGCATGTCACCAGTGTGTAGAACAAGTAGCACTAAGAGAGTTGGAGAAAGAGAAAGAAAGACCAAAGAAGATGAGTTTAGAAAGAAATTATTTCTTGGACAGTCCATGATTTTCTGTGCTTTGACATTTTTCATGCTTAAAAAGAAGCAATAAATGAAATGTATATAAATCAAGAAGGAAAATAGTGATGGTAAGGGTGCTGCTGGTTTTTACTGCAGCTGCTGCTGAACTGAATTAAGGAGACGGAAAATAATCCCCTCTGGAAAGAATCCTTTGGTAGTGACGGCATTTATTTCACAACTCCTGCTGTGAACCGTGGTTCATCACAGAGACATGCTGCCACATCAGAGCTTAGATGAAACTTGGCCTCTGAGAATGCCCTCAAGGTAAACTTGGTTTTATTTTCCTTTGGACAAAGGGGAAGCAAGGAGGCACCTTCAAAATTAGAGGAAGCTGAAAATGCACACAGCACACACATTTGAAGGATTGGCCTGTCATGGCAAAGTGTCTATCGCCATGGTATCTAAGCACTGAAACAAACTCAACACAGTAGGCGACAAAAGAATCCCTGGATTACTCTTCTTGCAGCTGTTCAGTGTTTATGTGTTTCTTCTTTCCCTGTTGTGTTTCCCTGCAGAAAGCAATCCTCTCATTAAAAGTGTCATCTAAGCAAACATATCTTCTGCCCTGTAGCTGAACATCTGAGTGAAAGGAAGGAGTGAAACTTAGACTGATCTATTAAAAAGTCACCCACCGTAATCAAAATCTGCACTCCAACCCAACACTAAGAATTTCAAGAGCAAGCAACAGCAGCTGCCAGCATTAAGGAACTCTGCAAACTAAAATGAAATTCTGCCTTCAAAATTTTTCCCTTGTCAATCACATTTGCATTAGCAACCTCTGTGTCTGTCTTAAAGCTGCTGGCTCAGAGGGGATGGAGGCTAGTGTTAGGAGGCTTCAGAAACTCACTAGTGCCTTAATGAGCAGGAGTGAATTGCCTCTCTAAGAATGCAGAAGGGATCATGGAATGAATATTTGAGCGTAAGAGAAAAGAAAAGCAAATAACACATTTAAGACCTTCAAGAAAACAGTAAGGGAGCAGATGCTAACTCAAGTAGCAAATTAACCAGCTGTCTTTGTGTTCTTTCAATCCCACTGTTGTGGATGCCATATTAAAAATAAAATGTTAATTGCTATTTTTCTGCCTACAGCAATTTACTGCAAACACAGCCCACTTTCAATAAGAGAGGAGCAGTTGACACTGCAAGCCTGTTGTGAATTTTCGATATCACAATTCATCCCTTCCTTTCTATCTTTCCTTTTCCATTAGGTTCTGGATTAAAATGTCTGAAAACAGCAGGGTATGCCACCAAAGGAAAGGGAATAGCTGCTCTGTTATACAGCACATGATTTGGGGGAATAGGTGCCAGTGAGACAACCTAAGGTTCACTTGAGAATTGCTGTACAGTCCCTTCCCTTCCACACCCTTTCCACAACAATCAGCTACTTGCAATTTTTAAAGGCAGTATCCATCGTTTTAGCATCTCCACTTCCTGGGTTGTCACTCCACAAGCGAGATAAATAATTTTTTTTAAAAATAAACTACATAGCCTACTTTCACCCTAGCCAAGCAAGATAAATAAATGAATAAATAAATAATAATAATAATAATAAATAATAAACAACTACATAGCCAGCTTTCACCCCAGCCAAACCTGCACAAAGCAGTAATCACCAGCACAAAATCCCCTTTCCTGATCCGCCACAGGTTGGGCTTGTAGAAATACCTGAACATTATTACAACATAAATAGAAAAAGATAAAAGGGAGGGAGGAGAAGACAGGGGTGACAAGCAGAGAAAAACAATAAACCAGAATTAATTCCAATGTGCATAAGGCACCTGCTGGCTCCTTTCAGCTGAAAGGCTTTAGAAGGTTCTGTTGTACTGGCAGCAGCAGCAGCTCCCCTGCAGTCTCTGAATGAATCTATGTCCCTTTTTCTCTCTTTCTCTCCCCTTGAACTGTTTGGCAGCAGGTAGGAAAGCCTTCACAACACCTTCTCGTCCGCATTAATATTATAGGAGAGGAGAGTGCAGGATTGAGATCCTCTTCATCTCTCTGGATTATGTCTGGAGAATCTTCCCTCCCTCTCCTCCAAGCCCAAATCAACTCCACCTCTGCCTCGATGCTGTAAGAATTTCTTTTTGAATCAATTCACTTGCTGAAAGCTGGATCAAGACAGCATTCGCTTGCTTACTCACTCTCACTCAGTCTCTCTGTACCACTCTTTCTGCCCCTGATTTCTTATCAGCCACAGATTGCCATCCTCAGTACTTCAAATGAGGTCTGGAAAAACAGAATGAAAGGGGGGAGGATGCAGGGGAGCGGCTTGGGGGGGATGACAGAGATAGGGGGTAACTATTTTCTCTACAGTAAACAAGAAAGCCATAATGTAGCTCTTTTAGAGGCAGACAGGGAAGAAGCATATATACTTTGGGGGTGAGGGTGCTGATAATGGTTACCTTGGTGCAGAAAAAATTATCAGCTACTGAGCTATACCAAAGGGTGGGAGAATGAGTAAATGAAATAAAAACACATTCCCTGATCAGGTTGGGGGATGAAACCGGAGAGAGAAAAGAAAAGAACTGAAATGCTTTGAATCCCCTCTTGGCATCCTCCTCCATGCCACTTACCAGTCAGATGATATGTGAAATGAAATCTTCTCAGGAGACACTAGTTCAGCTGGCTGCTCCTTCCTATCTACATGGACAACTGTGTGGGCAGGTGTGGATTTATAATGTATTTTGGGGAACGGTAACATGAATAGGAAGAACGAAGTCTCCGTGAACAAACTCTATCTGCCTAGTCAGTAGATTCTGCAAAGAAGTCCTCCATCAGCTCTTGCTTTCTCACGTCTCATTTCTTTTGGAGGATGTGTGGATGTCTGTACAAGACCCCTGCCTAATGTCATTGGTGGTCCACACAAGGGATGGCATCGGTGCCTATAGTTAGGTCTGGGAGAAAAGGCACAGTAGAATAAATTTCTTCGCCAGCTGAATGTTTGCACCATGTACCACCACACAGTTTTCTATATCACAATTCATCCCTTCCTTTCTATCTTTCCTTTTCCATTAGGTTCTGGATTAAAATGTCTGAAACAGCAGGGTATGCCAAAGAACGGGAATAGCTGCTCCATTATACAGCTCATGATTTGAGGGAATGGGTGTCAGTGAGAAAACCTAAGGTTTACTTGAGAACCGCCCCCTTCCCTAGCCCATTCTTGGGCTGGGAGCATTGCCTCACAGTGATCTAGTAGGAGTGTGTGTGGAAATTCTTCCTCCTGTAGCCCACTTTGAAAATAAGTACAAGCTCCACATGTTGTTGTTGGGAATGGGGGGTGCTTAATGGATGTGTTCAGGATGGGGAGGGTTCAGATCATGGATCTATGCTATGCATTTCAGAGCTTGATGGTAGGAACCGGATCCACAGACAAGTTTCAGGAATTTGAAAGGGATCAGATAATGAACAGTTGCCATCTAGATTTTGCTCACAGGCCATAGGTTCCCCATCATTCACGTAGAGCAACCCCATCAGGGTGAAAAACTGACACTAAAGGCTCCTAGAAAGGAGGGGTCCACACAGCACAAGCGGGACATGAGGGAAGAGGAGGCCCTCCCAAAAGTGTACTCCTCACCCAGAAGTAAACATTCTACACCACTGGACTTGAAATAGGCAGCTTCCCCCATGGGCAATGCTGGAAAGCTATTTCTTTATTCAGTACCTACTACCTATCCCATCCCTTTATGACCTAAACAAAAAGGAAGGCAACCAACTACTAAGTGAGCCATCAGTCAAAGGGCATCTTTGAAAGGAATATTAGATTATTGGCTCCAAGCAGCCCCAGCAGGTGATACAGACATCAAGGATGTACTACTCTGCCTCCCGAGACTTCCAAAACATGTATTAGAAAGTCAAAAATGCAGAAGTTGCAAAATGCATTTGGTAGTTGTAGCCAATAATTATTTTTCACTCTCTCTTAGCACATTGATTCCCCAATTTTTTGCCTGTATAATCCTATTTTGAAATTTAAATATAATTCCATGACCCCAAATCCCAACAAAGACATGCAAAGTAGATCAGGTATCAGTCAGGAACACGACTCCATCCGAAGATGGCATGATCCAGCTTGGGATCCCAGCCCATAGTTTAGAAACCTGTCTTAGCCCATTTGCTCAGAACTATAATCCTGAATTCCAATATCAAAAAATCTTTGGTTTTAAGATGTAGTTAAGGCAGATTCACATTTATTCAAACTCTTAACACAACAGGAAATTGTATGTTAAAACATCTTATACACTGCTCTTATTACAAAATAAATTAAATTGAATACTATGCTTTCATATCTTTCAAACTTCCATTTACCAAAAATAAAATTTATTGTAACTCAAAATGGTAATTAATTTAAAATACACCTTTTATAAAACACCATATCTACATTGACTTACTTCCTTTCTCATTTATCTCTCTTTCAGTCAGGTCGTATTGATGACAACTGAAATTAAGATGTAGAAAACATTTTAAAGATGTGAACCTCTTCTACAGGATTTGTACTAGATACATTAATTGTAATTTCAGTTAAATCATCAATATGACTTTACTACTGTTTAATCCTGCCCCAGGAGGCTGGATGCACCCTGGTGGATCCAGCCACCTGGGTGACCTTTGAAGGCACTTCCCTGCCGGGATGCACTGAGAGGAGGAGACAGTGCCAGGGGGCTTAAGCCTCCCCCAGACCACACGATGCACACCGGTGGATCCAGCCTGGGGGATCTCACAAGGTGCTTCCCTGCCCCAACAGACCATGGGCCAGATGCACTGGGGAAAGGAAGTGACCTCCCCAAGGCAGCTGGATGCACCTCATGGATCCAGGGACCTGGGGATGTTTAAAGGAGTTTCCATGTCCAGGGCTGGCCTTAGCATTTGCCTGGTCCAGGGCAAAGATAAAATGTGGGTTCCCTGGTGGCCCCTCCCCCTTGGGGGCAACCTAGGCAGTTGTCTTAAGGTGGTCATGTTTGGGGCCTCACTGAGAGGGAGTGGTGTCCCCACAGCCTGTCCTGGTGAAGATAGGGGCACTGCAGGGCCCTCAAAAAGAGCCGGGCTCGTGGCTGCCACCCCAGGTCCCCCTGTAGTAAAGCTGGCCCTGACCATGTCCCAGCGCACCTCGGCTGGGATGCACTGGGGCAGGGAAGTGAAGGCAGGGTTTTAATCCTCCCCCAGGCAGTTGGATGCACCCCATGGATCCAGCGGCCTGGGGGATCGTTAAAGGTGCTCCCTGCCCCAGCGCACCACAACTGGGATGCGTTTGAGCAGAGAATTGGGGGCAGAGGTTTAATCCTCCCCCCGGTAGCTGAATGCATCCCAGTGAATCCAGCTGCCTGGGGGACATACAAAGGGGCTTTCCTGTCCCAGAGCACTCTGTCTCGGATGCGCTTGCAGGGAAGCAGGATAAGGGTTTAATCCACCCCCGAGACAGTTGGATGCACCCCTGTGGATCCAACCGCCTGGGGGATGTTTAAAGGGGCTTCCCTGCGCCAGCACACCACGACTGGGATGCGCTGGGGCAGGGAGCTTCCTCCTTGCCAGCCATTCCAATGCCCTGCTGCAGCTCCCTGTCCTTCCACCACCTATCCCAACCCCCGCTCCCTGAACCCCAGCCAGCCATGGCAACTCACTTTTGCAGCTCCCTGCCCACCAGCCATCCCAAGCCTCAGTGCAGCTCCCTGCCCCCAAGCCATCCCAGCCCCCTGCTGCAGCTCCCTGTCCACCCCCACCAGCCATCCCAAATCCCTGCTGCAACTCCCTTCCCCCTGCCAGCCATCCCACCCCCACTCCCTGCACACCATCCCACCCCCACTCCCTGCACCCTGCCAGCCATCCCAACCCCCTCTGCATCTCCGTTCCCCACCAGCCATCCCAAACCTCACTCCAGCTTCCTGCTCCCCCACCAGCCATACCCACCTCATCGTCCAAACATTTTAAATTTTATTTTAACAAATTTTGTTATCCCCACCCCTCCTGCTTCAGGCAGCTCAGGGCGGCTTACATATAAAATCAATAAAACAAGCTAAAACAACACAATAAAAGAGAAGGCAAAAAAATAGATCCCCCCTTCCCTAACCCACAACCTCTCACCCTAAACCCCATCTCCTCCGCCAAACATCTGGCGGAACAGCCAGGTCTTAGGCATTCGCCAGAAGGAAGGGAGGTCCAGGGCCATCCTGCCCTCCGCTGGGAGGGAATTCCACAGCCGAGGTGCAGCCACTGAGAACGCCCTCTCCATAGTGGCCACCCGGGCCACACAGGGGACCTTGAGGAGGGCGCTCCCAGCTGACCGCAGGGGTCGCTCCAGAGCACAGAGTGAGGCGATCTTGTAGGTAAGTCGGGCCAAGGCCATATAGGGCTTTATAGATCAACACTAACACCATGAATCAGGCCCAGAACACTATAGGCAGCCAGTGCAGAGCCTGGAGCACCGGTGTAATGTGCTCACGGCAGCCCAATCCCATAAGGAGATGGGCCGCCACAATTTGCACTAGCTTCAGTCTCTAGACCGTCACCATGGGTAGCCCCACGTAGAGCGCGCGTTAGAATAGTCCAATCTCGAGGTAATGAAAGCATGGAAGATGGTGGCCAAGTCGCTATCTGAAACATACGGTCGAAGCCGATGCACCAGATGTAATTGGTGAAACGCACTCCTTGCCACTGACCCTACCTGGAGATCCATGCAGAGCTGCGGGTCAAGAAGCATGCCCAGACTGAAAATCTGGGGAACCAGCAAAGGGCAAACCCCATCAGTGACGGGGGCTCTCACATCCACCACCTTACCCACCAACATCACCTCCGTCTTGTTGGCATTCAACTTCAGTCAGCTCACCCTCACCCAGTCCCCCACAGCTGCCAGACACCAGGTAAGCACTGAGACTGCTGGGTCTGGGTCGGATAAAAAAGAAAGGTAGAGTTGGGTGTCATCAGCATATTGATGACACCACACCCCATACTGTTTCACAACCTCCCCGAACACCTGCATATACACATTGAACAGGAGAGGGGACAAGATGGAACCTTGCAGGACACCACACGTGAGGTCTTAGGCCGATGAAGAGCAATCCCCAAGCACCACACACTGAGTTCTTCTGGCCAGGAAAGAGCGGAATCATTCAAGAACGATCCCGCCCACCCTGGCTCAGTTCTACAGGCGAGTCACCAACATCTCATGGTCAATGGTATCATAACCAGCCAACAGATCTAACAGAATTAGTATGGTCAAACAACGCTGGTTAAATTTGCGGCAGAGGTCATCGACCAAAGCCACAAGTGCAGTCTCAGTGCCATAGCCCAGACGAAAGCCGGACTGCGAAGGACCCAGATAGCCAGTGAGGTCGAGATGCTCCCGCGGTTGCTGGGCTACAACCCACTCAATAGCCTTCCCTAAAAAGGGAAGTTTAGAGACTGGCCGATAACTGGCGAGGAAGTCAATGTCGAGTGGTGGTTTTTTGAGCAGAGGTCGCACCACCACCCCCTTGAGGCAGCCCATCACTCTGTCCTCTCAAAGGGAGCCAATGACCACCCCTGCCAGCAATGGCCCCAACATCTCCTGGCTGGTCTTAACCAGCCAGGACAGGCATGGGTCAAGTTCACAAAAGGTGGTCCGAACTGCCCCAAGAACATCCCCCACTTCAGTGGGCGACACCTACTAAAACTGACCCCACGAAAGCGGACATGGTGGGGCTTCCACAATCTCTGGTTCACCCATGGTATTAAGTGCAGCGACAAAGTTGTGATGAATCCGAGCAAATTTATCCACAAAGTAATCAACAAACATGTCACAACGGGTAATGGATGACTCCAGTTCCAGGCAGAGAGACGGTGGACCGACCAACCCCCTCACCGCCCAGAAAAGCTCCACTGGACGAGATTTAGCGGAGGCTTTATGGGCAGCAAAAATCTCCTTTTTGCTCCCTTTACAGCTACAGTATAGGCACGTAAACTGGCTCTATGTCGCAATCTGTTGGCTTCAGCACGTGAGTGACACCACCATCACTCCAATTGCTTTCCCTCATGCTTCAACACCCTCAGGCCCTCTGTAAACCACAGCAGCCTGAGGAGCCATCGCCGAGAGAGCAGACACCACGGAGCTGTCCGGTCGACAGCCTCTGTCAGCAAGGTGCTCCATAAAGCCACGAAGTCACTGAGTGGGCAGCCATCAAGATCACAGGGTAACTCTCCAAGAGCATTCTGGAACCCTTCAGATTCCATTAGTCTCCGGGGGCAAACCATCCAAATAGGTTCTACACCTCTTCGGGGGCAGATATGAGCCAGGAGACATGCTCCATCCACGACAAGGGCTCTGCTGTCACCTCCCCCGATAACGGATCCCCTGCCTCAAGGCCGGTGCAAAAAATCAGGTCCAAGGTATGCCCCCCCATCATACGTTGGGCCGTTGACAACTTGGGACAGGCCCATGGTGGCCATGAACTCACACTCCGCACCGCCAAGGCTGGAGTCAGAATGTATGTTGAGGTTCCCCAAGACAAAAGTCTTCGGGGAGCACAACACCACATCTGACACCAGCTTCATCAGAGCGTACAGGGAGGCTGCTGTACTGTTTCCCACCAAATCAAACACAAGAAGAAGGCCCTCAACACCTGAGATAACCTGCAGCGGATACCTCCTGGCAGACCACGAATCCCTCAAAAAAATGGCTACACTGCCGAGGAACCATACCTCCTCCACCCCATCACAACTCCAATGGCCATGGCTCCCTTCCCAGATGGACGTCCCCAGTCCCACTCCCAGCTACTCTGCCCAGGCAGCAAGGGAGATTTCCCCCCCCCCTCAAGTCCCCTATCTCCCCTGCTTTCACTAGGAGAGATCTACCCCCTCAAGAAACCTCTCCCCCCTTACACTGAGGAAAATGTTCCCCCCTCCTTAGCTCAGTCCCTCTCCATCCCCCCCCCTCAAAAGGGCAAGAGAAAAGCCTAATAACGTGAAATAATGTAAAATAAAAACATTCCTAACTCACTCACTCCCCCCAAAACATAACCTCCCCCCACAGGCCTTCCCTAACTAAAACCAAACAACCATTTAAAAAAAACGCCAGCCCCCACAGTCCCACTAAAGGCCTCACCTAAAGGCCCTTTAGAATGATCCTTTTGCCAGGCGGCAGGCCACTTTTCAAGACCCTCCCCAGGCCATCAATCCCAGAAGCCACACCTCGCTGGAGAGCCTTGGCCCCACCCCTTCTCCTCCTCTAAGGGAGGATGGGGAAGCGTTGATACCTGGGGCCTACGGCAGCAAGTCCTCTTGGTGAGGAGCAGTCCCAGCGGACCAGAAGCAGTAGGTGGGGTGGCGGCAGCAGCAGGGGGTAGTGGTGGAGCCCAGGGCAGAATGTCCTCCCTGAGGGGGTTCCCCACCCAGAAAGTCCCAGCAGGAGTAGCAGCATGGATAGCAGCGGCAATAGTTCACAAAATCACTGACAACCAGAGGTTCTGGCTGCCACCGCCACATCCACCCGCAAACGGCCGCCAACAGACTCCGCCCTTTGGCCAGTGTCCTTCGGCCACCTACCGAAGACCTTCAAGGCAACTGGCTGACTCACTTTATGCCAGTTGCCATGCCCCATGGTAACTGCCCCAAACATAACCTTAACATGTAGATGTCTAGTTGTACAAGTACAGTATGACATTTGAACGATGTTATCTACACATCCCTGAAAATGCATGCCTGACAATTTTTTGACACAGAAGATAACAACATCTTCTAGGGTATATAATTTATCTTTGAAAGCATGTTTCACAGAGCTGAGCCACAAAATGGTGACTTGAGTAGATCACAAGATGGCCACCAACAAGAAGCAGGAAGTGAGTGTGTTTGGGGTGTGGCTCCAGACATAAAAGACAGCCAGATCTGGAAGTAGGGGCAGTCTGCTCTGAGATGCTGAGGAGAGCACATCTCTGTTAGAAGCTGTCTGGATCCTGAGCACAGAATCCGCGGGGCTTGGGAGCAGCCCCAGTGTCATTTAATTTTTGAACGCATTCAAGGTAACATAAACTTTTGAATAATGGAGAAATCCCCTGCAACAGATCTGGTCGCAAACCTGGAAGTAAATTGTCCCCAAACTCCAATGTTAAAGATAGGCAGGGATTCAATGAGAACTTTGTCTCGCCTTAACTCTAGAGTCATGATCGTGGCTCTATAATATGCCCTCCCAAAACAGAACTTTCACAACCGCCTTAGGCTTTCTTGGCTGCTTCCATCAGTCTCTCTACTACCTTCAAACCTTAAAAAGCAAGAGATCGGAGCTCACTTACACAGCCACCTCTGGGCAGGCACAGATTGTTTGTCCACCTTTCAGGACAGATAATTCCCAATCTAATATCCTGTGAAATCAAGGGAAACCACTTTCATAGAGCACGTTCACATGAACAGGTAAATCAAATTAATAAATCCTTAACTTACTTGTACTTCAGTATCCTTCACACATCAAGCAATGGTACTCAGGAGTAGGAGGTGACATATGTACTCCGGGATAATGAGTACATAATGCCCATTTCTTTCTAAATCAACGTACCTTGTAATATGAACTCTTTCCCTATTTAGTTGGTGAAAACAGTATACAAATCATTCCCAGGTTGCAATCTACAGTGCCTTTCCGCTGTGAACTCCATGGGTTCAGGCACATGAGTTGCCTGCTCCTCCCTGGGCAGCCTTGCCCCTCCCTGGGCAAATGAGCGACTGGATGCAGTGGCTCATGTGTTCACGGGCTGCCAAATGTTTGCCTCACCCCAGGGTGGGGTGAACATCTGCTTGCTCCACGACACATCCTGGGAGAAATCCTGAGGACGCATCACAGAGCAGCCTTACCCCACGGTAAGGTTGCCCAGGGGACAGCAAGCCCATGTGGCTGGGCACACTTGCCTGGCCACACTTGGGGCAAACCTGTGAGCTGTGAGTGATGAGTGCTAGCGCCTGTTGCTCGAAGCCACATGAGAGCCTGGGTGGGAATCCAGAGTCCCCAAGCTGCTGGGAGAAGCCCACAAGAACCACACACACCCCTCTCCCCACCCCGACAAACAGCTGATTGGGGGAGGAAGCCCAGAGGAGCGGGCACTCCTGCCCCCCCAGTCATTCCAACCCCCTGCTGCAACTACCTGCCCCTCCCCCAGTCATCCCAACCCCTCCCTACTTTCCATGGGGTTTAAACCTCCACCAGACGGCTGGATGCACCCCATGGATCCAGGCACCTGTGGGACGTTTAAAGGAGCTTCCATGTCCCAGTGCATCTCGGCTGGGATGCATTGGGGCAGGGAACTGGGGGCAGGGGTTTAATCCTCCCTTAGGTGGCTGGATGCACCCTGTGGACCCAGCCGCGCTCCACTAGGCCCCCCTTTTCCGATCAGCTGTTTGTTGGTGAGGGTAGAGGGCACGTGCATGGCTCCTCTGGACTCCATGCCCATCATCTGTCAGTCGGATGGATGGGGAGGAGGGGAGCCTGTGCCCTTCCCAGGCTCCCCTCTCCCCCGACTGACAGCTGATAGGGGTAGGGGGAACCTGGAAAGAGGGTGCACCCTCTTCCCAGGCTCCCCTTCCCCACCAACTGCCAGGTGGGGGAGGGAGAGGAGCGCATGCCCTCCTCCGCCCACCCCACCCTGCACAGCTACTCGTGTGCCTTGCTCCCTGTGCTGGCATTGCAGTGGGGCGGAGTCAATTGCCCACTACGGACAGTGCAGGAATCGGGCCCACCCTGCTCATCTGGCTACACCTTATGGTTCATCTGACATTCAACCCAGGTACAGTGACATTTCTGAATGCTTTGCATGCAAGGCATGAAGGGATAGGCCTCATTGTGTGCACTTTCTTGATATGACCACTGATGGCTGACTGCAACAGTACATAATTGTTTTTGCAGTCTAATGTGAAAAATACCAACATGAGTTACTAAAACCTGAAAAATGACTTCAATATTGTTAAATCTTTTTTGCTCTGTAGATGTGAACGTACCCATAGACTTCAATGGAACTAAATCAGGCCCTTAATAAGAAGCAAAGAAAGAAGAAATACTTCAGTTCTCAAGGCCAAGGCCGTTTTTAGACAAGCGCGGCGGTGCCCGCGCTTGTTTTCAAAAGAACTGGCAGTCCGTTCTACACGTGACGCTGCTGCCGAATACGCGGGCAATGTGCATCCATTTCCGGCCGCGTATGACCGGCCTCGATCGCCGCATCACCCACGCATGCACGTATTCGGCGGCAGCGTCATGTGTAGAACGGACTGCCAACTCTTGAAAAACAAGCGTGGGCACTGCCGCGCTTGTCTAAAAACGGCCCAAATAAGGAACACTTATGGAGGTCTGATGAGGCTTTTAGCCTGACATCCAGAAAACTTTAGGAATGTGCCAGTGATCCCTCTTTTTAAATGAATAAAAAGGTAGTAGACAAGATCTCTAGAACTCCTGCACCAATCCTTTTTCACACTACTTCAGTCGTAGGCATTGTGATGTGAAGGTCTTTCAGATGCCACTTTGAATAGATTCATGCTACTTATCTAACCAGGCTCCTTGCAATGGGTGTCTAAGCCTTCTGAATTATCTACCCTGAAATATCGTTTTTCTTTGCCACCACATTGCCAGCTTTCCCACATAGAATCCTAAATGAATAGCAATAATGTTTTTTTTTTAAAAAGAGAGAGAGAGGTTTGATGTTGAGTCTAACATGCTTGTGAAATATGATTTTCTTACAAACTCTGACAACTTAAACATTCATCTTTTGTGTATGCTTACAGCCAGTCTAGCCTAGTGGCTAAGGGCGCTTTTATACGATCCCGCTCACAAGCGGGATCGTTAAGTGCCGGCATATCCCCCCCCCCTCCTCTGTACGCCGTGTCTGATGATTAGAAGAGCATCAGACACAGCGTTGAGTCTTTGTGCACATGCGCGCCCTTCGCGCATTCGCACTGGGCCAAAGAACCCAGAAGTGCGGCGTAAAGCCGGCACTTCGAGGATCCGCGTCGAAGGGGGCAGGATCGCCTGCCCGGTCTGACGCGGGGGAAGATCCGGCTGCAATGTAAGTTAGCCGTTTAAACGAGCACCAAGAAATGCGGCTGATCAAAGGATCAGTTGCGTTTCTTGTCTCGTTTAAAAGCTCCCTTAGACCTTGGAAATCAAGGTTCAAATTCTGTCTATCCTTTGGCAAGTTATTCTCTCTGAGCATCATTTCCCCATTTGTAAAATGGGAATAATAATGACCAACCTGACAAGGTTGCTGCGAGAATGAACTAGACAAGGATTGTAAAGCATTTTGAACACTGAAAGCACTGTAGAAATTATTATCCAGGTACAACCATGCCTGGATAGTTAAGGCATAGAGCACTATTCATTATAAAACCCAAACTTTCTATTCCCTTCAAAATTGTGATGGGTTATGGTACCACACTGATATTTGCTGTGGAGGGTCATTTGGGTGAGAGGGTTCTACTTTCCAAAGCTCAGCCACATCGGATGAGAAACATGGGAGAAATAGGACTTCAAAGTTAGAGGCTGATTTGCTGTTTTTCTCTACTTAGCGACTGTTTGGATCCTGGGAGGACAGTCGCTAAATAGAGCGTGGAGAGGGGATGGAGAGGTCATAAAAAATTCAAAGCTGTGGCTGAGGATTACCTTTGAATACATTTGATGAAATCCTCCCACAGCGTTTACCCCTTTCTGGGTGTTTTGGGGTCAATTTAAGTCAATGGATAGAATGTTCACATGCCTAAAATGTTTGCAGTCACAGCTACCCTTAAGCCTAGTCTGTGGGCTTTCAATGCCCACCCGAGTCCCCTTGGCAGCGTTCTGGGCAAGGGGGGGGGGAGAGAAACTACCGCCACACTCACACACTCCACCTACTTGGCTCTCGAAACCCTCGTTTGCCTGTCTGGGCAGGGAGCCAGGAACTGGAAGAACTAAAGCCGCTGCCACACTCACCCACATTCCTACCTCCAGAATAAACTCTGGAGTTTGCCTCTTGCTGTGCCCCCCTCGCCGTAGTAGTTCCCCTGAACTGGGGCCGCTTCTGGAGCTGCTGCTGCCACTGTCACCACTGTGCTCCTCGCCATGCCACCGCCAGTATAATTTTCAAAGGGCCCACAGTGCTGGGTCCCATGCAAGCGCACTGTGGTAGCTCCTCCTCCTCCTCCTCTGCTTTCACCAAAAACACTGAGCTATGTAGGAGAAAGGGTGTGTGGGAGTGATCGCTCACCAGGTGTGCACGTGTTTCTGCCTGGGGGGGGGGGGAGGTGTGTATGTGTGTGTTTCTGCCTGTGTATGTGTGAGGTGTGTCTGCGTATCTGTCTGTGTGAGAGGTGTGTGTGTGTGTGTCCCTGCCCATGCGTGTGTTTGTGAGGTGTGTGTCTGCCTGTTGGGGGGAGGGGGCTCTGTGCGTGTGCGTGCTGTGGGAGGGGGACTCAGTGTGTGTGCATGTGTGCTGGGGGAGGGAGACTCTTGGTGGGGGAGGGGGAGCTGAATGTGTGGGTGTGAGTGGAGTCTGGGTCTCTGAATGTGTGTGCGTGTGAATCAGGCCAAGCAGCAGCCCTGGAGTATGTTTTTCTCCAGTCAAACATGAGTCATCTACTGTTCTATGGCGGACAAGTAGGTACCCCTTGATCCTCCTCAACTGAAATCAGCTGCTGCCTCGGGCCCAGGTTTGGGGCAAACATAGCCCCAGGTTCAGGGCAAACAGCTGCTATATGGTATGTGTCCCACGCTCCTCAGCTAGTGCTAGCAGTATCCTGGGAGCAGATACCCCCCTGGATCAGGATAAGTTGATACCCTGGGGCATATACTCTCCCCAGGGACATGTGTGTGTGTGTGCGTGCGTGCGTGCACATGCTGGGGGTGCAGGAGGAGTTGGGGGGGGGGGGACTGGATGTCCGGTTTCTGCTGCTCCATAATACTTTATCCCAAAATGCTAAAACTTTTTAGAATGGCTTGTGGTAATTCAGGCTCCTGAAATGAATGCTTAGCATACTGAGCCAACAAAAGTTTTTTCTCATTGGACTGGGCTACTACTTTTTAGCACATCATTTAAGACAGTACCTAGGTTGACCCTTGATCTGATTAGCACCCTTCATCATTAGTAAAAATACTTTTCAGACAGTTTAAGAATATAACATGCAGAGGGGGGTTTATTGTTACTTATGGCTTTTCCTTTTTGTGCTGCCATTTCAAAAAGGAATAAACCAAAGGATGTTCAGCAATTTTAAAATAAATAAATGAGAGAGGTAAATGTTTGTAACTGTGATTTTCCTCATTCACCCTTACAAAATCTGTAATGACCTGTAAGCACCTGCTAGTATTCATTCCAGAGACAAATTCCAAAGAGTTAATGTAACAATATAACTAAAAGATCTGCTCTGGGTTTAATGCTTGCTAAATCCTACTGCGTTCTCAGCCATCCTGACTTTGTGTGTGGCAGGAAAGTCTAATGAGTCAAGGAGACCAATTCAAAACTAATGAAAGAAAAAATTGAAAAATTCCATGAAAGTTCCATTGCTCTCAAATGGAGTGATCTTCATGCCTTAGTATGCCTTCATGCCTTCTGCTACAAGCGTAGAGAATAATAAATGAACTGCGATCACAGAACAGTGGGAGCACCCATAGGTCTGCTGGCAGCAGCCAGAGCTGACGGAACAAGTTCTGGGTGTTACACTGGCACACCGAGACCAAAACCTGGGGTGGTTGCTCCATGCCTGTGACACATGCAGTGTAATGTGTGGAGCCAGTCTACAGTGCACTGAAACCTCAGAGCAGGGACAGTTCATATGTTGAAGACCATACAAGATACTCATACCATTAATTGATCAAGCATATATGAAATCATCAAGCTTTGTTCACTGCTACCAAATGTCTGCAATGTCCAAACAACTGACTAAGTTGGTTGTTAGATGCTGGACCTGAGGAGGTCCGCCTCAGCCCAAATCTCCTTGCCTTCCGTCATAGTTGTAAGACCCGGCTCTTTCACTAGGTGTTTGGCAGGGGAGAGGGGGTGGATGGGTTGGGTTTGGAAGGGTTTTTTTATTTTTTAAAAACCATTGATGTGTTTTGTTTATATTTACAGTGCTTTATATTGTATTTTTATTTGTTTGATATATTGTTTTTATTGTAAGCCACCTCAAGTGGCCTGTGCAAGAGAGGCGGGATATAAATATGAAAAATAAATAAATAAGTTAAACCCACAGAGCAAGAAAGACTAACTGAAATGCCCTGCTTGTTCACTTTCACTGTGGGAATGCCTTGTGATTTAATTTCCCTGAGCCTCCAAACATGAGTTGGTATCAAGCACAATGGTAAATGAGCAGCCTGTAGGATATCACTTAAAATGCCACAAAGAACAGAATGTCTCTAGAACTGAATATTTGGCAAATCATCTTGATCAACTCAGTACTTTGCACTGTAAGCAGAGTGAGTAACCCACCTGGGGGCTTCTTCCGACCACAGACACACCTTGGGCAGCCTCAGCTTCCAGCAATGCAATTTAAACTCCTGTTTCTTTCTCCTCCTTCATTTCGGATGCCTAGGGAAATATGGCATCATCCCTGAAAGATGACAGGGAGGTGCTTTTAAACTCAGAGAACTGTGTCTGCTTTGTTTGAGGAAAACAAGAAAATCTGTTTTGCCATTATAAAGCTGCAGGCCGGGAGCAACCAACTGAATTCGAGCCAACTCTCCCTGGGGAATAGTGCAAAGCAACATAGTCATCGAGGTCCAGTCTTGAGCAGAAATAAGCAAAGAGAATGAGGATATGGTACCTATGTGAGTCGTGCCAGGCATGCATGGCAGTAGGCGTGTAAAGCAGGTGCAGGAGTAAGGTTAGGGAGCCCCTTTCATTGCCCACATTTAGAGGTGTTAGCTATACATCTCCCATCAATCACAGCTTGGTTACCAAGGGTGAACAGCCAAGAGAGCAGAGGGCTATTGTAGAGGCTCAGAAGAAGCTAGCTTGGATTGCTTAGGAGGTCCAGTCTGAGCTCTAACTACATAATGGTCTTATTTGGGGCTTGAGGGTGATTTCAAAGGCATAAACAACAGGGTGAAGGACCCCTGTCCTTCAGTGGCTCCTGTGTAGGTTTAATTAGTGATTTGTTTTCTACCCAGGGTAACATTGGGAAAATTCAGGACTGAGTTAACTAACCCAGGTGCCATAAATTTCAAAGTCATTCCCTCTCTTCACCACCAAGACCTTGTTTAAATGAGGGAAGAGTGGGCAATCCCACATTAAGGGTATGAATTTAATATGGGTTAGATAATCCACTGTAGCTGCAGACGTTCTGCATCCAAGCAGTGGGTTAGACTCGATGATCCTCAATGTTCCTTCTTACTCTATGATCCTATGACATTCATACTCTGGCCATGATCCACAAACCACGTACTCCAGTGAGGCTACTCCAGAGTAAGTGGTTTGTAGGTCACAGCCTCTGTCTTTGAAGGGGGATCTGTTTACAGAAGCTGCAAAGACAGAAGCAGTTGGAGGGATTTTGGGGAGGTTGTGGCCAATTCTATTTTGGGGAGAACACCGACTGTGCTGATTGATTGCTGCTTTTCATCCAGTTTAGAGCTGAAACGAGTAGTGGGTGTAATCCCAGTTTCCATAAAATCCAGATTATAAAAGCCTCAGGCTGCAATCCTGAACCCACTGAAGTCCATCAAAAGTTCCTATTAGTGATGAAACAAACAATGACTCTCTTACTCATGGGTATTATTCTCTTGTTCAGACTGGCAGCCAAATGTCTGCTTTGGAGCAGATGTTTGTTCAGGTCCAGTTCATTCCTGTTTGTTCCGCCTGTTGCTTGTTCATTCAGTTCATTCCAGGGTGGTTCCAGGTCATTCAAACTGTTTCTTGTTCTTTTCCCATCAGGGTTGGTTTCATTTCGTTTGTGGAAGGGAAAGTGAGCACAGGGAGCTGCCTGCTTACATCTGCTGTAAGATGGAGCACAGGTGTACCAGAAACCACGTAAAGTGGAAGTGAAGAAGGGCTCTAAATGGCAGGAAAGGGAGGGGGGAGAGACTTTTGGAGCTTTGTGGGAAGGTGAAGTGGGGTGCTGAACTTGCAAGGCAGTGGGAGAAAGGAGACAGAATGGAATGAGTGGGAGCCAAAGGGGAGAGAGAGCAGACAGGGGTTAGGGTGGGATAAGCAGGGAGTGAGAATGGGAGTTGGGGAGGGGAGAGCTCAATCCTGAACTCATCCCTTGAGCTCCCCTGCTTTCAAGTCCCATCTGGCTTGTGGAGCTTTGTACTGATTTCAAACTGGCCCATGGGAGGGACAAAGTTTTCCCCTCCCCTTGACTAATGACAACAGAGCAGGCAGAATGCAATGCAGCCCAAGCTGTGACTGGACAGCCTGAAGCCAAAATGACTGGCTGCACAGAGCTAGCCTGGGGATACCTGGCAAAAGGTTTTGTACCAAGGATTCCAGAGATGCTAGAGGACTGACTGGTAGGAAACCACTATTTTCCAGTTTCTACCTTGCTACTGACTTGCTATGTGAACTTGCAAAAGCCCCTCTGCTCTTTGTGCTTCAGTTTTCCCCTCGGGGATGCCAATTCTACACTGCCCCATTAGCTAGCACTTGTGGAGGGCTCTGGAGCTAGGAGTGTTCTGCCGTTCCATTTCTGCCTGAATGAGTCTGCCCAGAACGTTGACTCCCTGACTTTAGCATCCCCTCCACTCCATTACTAAAGGAATTATTGTCATGCATCTGGAGAAAAATTCACTTCCAGCCTCTGCGCCAGCAGTGCTGTTGCTAAGAAATCATTCTGATGGCATCTTCGATGTTAATGCTTGGGAACTGTGCAAGGAGCCGGCATGCATGCCTTGCTGCCGCATCCCTGCCTGGCTGCTTGACTCTTCTTCAGCCACCTACCTGTCAGCTCGGAGGCTCGCCGCTTCGGCAGCATGAGGAAGCAGCGAGCCTCCAGGCTGACAGGTAGGCAGCCGAGGAAGAGTCAAGCGGCCAGGCAGGGGTGCAGGGCCAGCTTTACCGTCAGGCGATTAGGGGCGGCCGCCCAGGGCCCTGCTCCTGAGGGGGCCCCGCGCCCAGCTCCCAGCCCGAACCCCATGGTAAGGCTGGGCCTGAGCGCGGGGCCCTCAGAGGCCAGCTCGCTGCATCTGACAAGCAGCGGAGGAGGGGCCAGCAGGAGTGAGGGAGAAGCGGAGGCCCCGCCTCTCCCACACTCCGTGCCCCTCCGCTGCCTGTCACAGTCGGCCAGGGAAAATGAAGAAGAGAAAGGCAGAGGCCCCGCCTCCCCCTCATTTTCCCTGGCCGAAACTGCCCCCTCGGCAGCCTGGCTCAGTTTATAACACTGTAACAGACTGAGCCAGGCAGAGGAGGGGGCCCGGCCAACCAGTGTCGCCATGTGAGGGAGAAGCAGGGCCTCTGCTTCTCCCTCACTTCTGCCGGAAGTGAGGGAGAAGAAGGGAGAGGCCCTGCCTCTCCCTCATGCCGCTGGCCTCCTCCACGGCCTGGTCTGGGCCCAGACCACCTTCGACCTCAGGCTGGAGTTGGTGGCAGCCCGGGCCTGGAAGGAGGAGCGATGGACGGCATGAGAGCAGCGACAGCAAATCAGGTAGGTGATCCAAACGGCCGCTCAGGCTTGGGGATGGGGGGAGGTGAGTGCCCCTCTGCCCATCCCTGAGCCCAGGCCCGGGTAACACTCCGAGCTCAGCAGGGAGCGCTCCCCTGAGCTGGGGACTGCTCCTAGGCCTGGCGGCTGCCGGCAACTTCACCACCAGTGTCACCTTAAGCTAGTAGGGGGCCCCACATTCCTTCCTCGCCCAGGGCCCCGCTTTCACTAAGGCCAGCCCTGAAGGGGTGGGTGAGTGCGTGTGTGTGTGTGTGCGCGCGCGCACAGGCAGCAGCATTGAGGGTGATGTGTGTACGACTCCTCGCTATCCATCCCTCCCAGCTGTCCCACACTGAAACAGATTGGGCCTAACAACACCCACCATAATCCTACAAATGATCCTCCCCCCATCTTCCTCTATTTCTGGTTCTGGAGACTTGTGTCCCACAGCACAAGTCTGGAGCTGGAAGACGGGGCACTGCACAAAGACACTGATTGCCTAATTGCAGGAAGGGAGATTTTGGTTAACTATCAGGATAAACTTCGTAACAGCAAGAACTGGGCAGCAATGGAACAAATTAAAGACATAAATCAAACCACTAGCTACAGGGACGGACGTTAAGGTGCAGTTCTGTCCTTGTGTGTCCATTGTGGTTGTGCAGTGTGTCCTCTGTGCTTGTGTGATTCCTGTGTATACTTGGTTGTGAACAGTACATCTTAACTTATAATTTCCTGGTGGTGTGTTGCGGGGTGGAAAGTATATGTATTACATTAAGATTGTTTTCTTAATCAGGTGTTTTTTTTCTTTTGTTGAAATTATATGTAGTGCTGCTGTTGTTTTTATTTGGTGGGAATTTTATGTGGCTTCACAGATTCCTTGATGTGAAGGTTTTTCATTTGTAAAAATTATCTGCGCCTTAACTAATTAATAATAGTACAGTTACGATAGTAATCAATTATGTGCTCCCATTTAAAAAATCTTTTGTGTTGAAAATTAGCAACTACATGCTAATTTGAAATCTTGGTTTATATTTTTAATCTCTTATTAATGATAAAAAAGTAGTTTTTTTAAAGTTGCTGGGGCCAAAGAAACACCATTGTTAAAGTTGCAACAGCGTTTTCGTATTAATGTATCGTTAAATTTTATCTGTTAAAAATATTGTAAAAATGGCACTATGTCAGGATCCCAAAATAAAAAAGAGATGCATTTTCATGGGCTCTTGAAATGTGAGTGTATTTTAAATTATATTTTTAAATTTCCCTCCCATAAAACAACATTAGGTGTGACTAAGGGCTCTTTTAGACGAGCGGCGCTCCGTTTCGCGTCGGCGGCGATTATGAGGTATTTAATTCGCGCACTTAAAAAATGCGCCTCTGCCGTAATATGCGCATATTAAGCCACTTCCGTCTCATCTAATGGGCGGAGGTTTCAAAATATGCGTGCCGCCGACGCGAAACGGAGCGCTGCTCGTCTAAAAGCAGCCCTAGTTGCTTCCCTATTCATACAGTTTCTCTCTAGAGAAAATTTCTTCCTGGGGTCTCACTGAATTCAATGGATATCATCTCAGGATTTAAGTTTATAACATAATAAATAAAACAAACATTCATTAATAATAATAAATACTCATAAATAATGGCTGTTAGTTTGTATTTAATTTGGGCTGTAATTAAATTATCATGTGATATTATTTGTTGGAAGGCAAAGTGCATGGGAAGCCTGTAAGATCTTAAAGGCTGGAAGATTCTGTGATTTGCCATAAGTCTGTGCTAGTCGCTGGGGATTTGGTGTTATTGTGATTCTAGATGTTAATGACTTATCCTTGCAACTATTTGGGGAGGATGCTAATTTTGGGAAAGTGTTTAGCCAATTTATTGTTAGTAAATTGATTCTGGCACGATGTTTTGCTCTGTTTTTGCCTATATATATATATATATATATATATATATATATATATATATAGTTATCTCTTTTATTCTGTTTTACATGTTATATGTATATTTGTTTGGTTGTCTTTCTTGTTCTAAATTTGTTGGTGGTGGTGTCTTTGGCCAAGGCGAGAGCTAGTGCCATTAATAAATTTATTCATTCATTCATAATTCATAAACTTTAAAAAAAATTCTATAAGCCCTTACCTCCAACCCTCTATCTCCACCTGCCAAACGCTTGGCCAAACAGACAATACTTACTGTATGAACCTGATTGAAAGATAGTACCTGTAAGAAGGCACTAAGTGCAGGGTCCTGATTCTCCCACAGATTTTTTTTTAGAAATTCAATGGGAGTCTGGGAAGCTTGGGATCTGATTCTGAACCTCACCGTACCAGGCTCCCCAGCCTCCCAGATGCAGTGCAGGGCTAGCTTCACCTCCCCTGCCCCCCAGTTTCCCCTCCCCCTGGCTGCATCAGGTGGGAGGTCTGCCAGGGCACAACTCATCTCCCCCCTCCCCTTTACAGCCTAGTAAATTAACTGACTTGTAGTAGCGGCAGCAGCTTCATTCAACATGCTCCACATGCGGCTCCTCCTAGCCATTTCCTGGCCCCTTCCAATGCGGTCTCCTAGAGCAACACAGTCAGATGACGTCATCTGGCCACAAGGGTCTGGAAGGCCCCATTGGGAGGGACCAGGAAGTGGCTAGGAGGAGCCCCATAGGGAGCGTGCTGAATGAAGCTGCTGACACCACTGACACCACCACTGCTGCAGGTCAGTTCATTTATCAGGCTGCGAAGGGGGGGGGGGGAGGTGATCCCAGGCAGACCCTCCCACCCAACGCAGCCTGCGGGAGGGGAGGAGAGGGGAAGCGAAGCGAAGTCCCGAGGCTTTCTTCATTCCCTCCCCCCGTGGAATCTCCTGCCCCACGTCTCCCCAGCGCAGGCTAGAAATTCTGCACTAGGAGAAGCAGGACAGGAGATTCCAGAGGAGATGAGGGATTCTGTGGGAAATGTGCCAATTGCAGACCCGCATTTGGCTCAGCGCCCTGACTAAGGGCAGACCACAGGGCCTGTGATGGAGCATGGGGAGGAAACAATCTTTCAGATATGGACCGCTGTCAAGAATGTGCTCTTTACAGCTGCTAATTCTGTTCCCTTACACTACACAGATGTTGTCAAGCATCCTCTTTTCAACTGCAAGTAACTACACCTACACACTCTTGTCTACCCCCCGCAAAAAGCTGTATAGGAAAGATGACAAGTGGACTGCCATTTGCAATGGGAACATGACACAGCATCCACTGAGAATAGGTAGTACATGGTGGTTGCGTAGCAGATACATATCAGGAAATTTATTTATTTAATCATATTTGTATCCTGCCCCTCCTGAAAACAGCTCAAATTTGTGGCAGTGAGTACAGGTTACGATAAACATGGTTTCGCATGTAGTTTATTTATTGTGTGGGGAATTTGGTATTGGAGGGGTGGAATTTGGGGGGTTGGGGTGTGGTGTGGGCTGTCGACCTTCCTCTGGTGGCAGGAGAGGGAGGTTGGGGGGTGGTGTGGAGGGGAACCCCTGGTGTGAGCAGGGGTGACCCTCCGGGGGGGAGGGTTGCCCGCCGGTGGCAGAGGCAGGTAGGGGGATGCAGGGGGGTGGGACTCCTCTTGCCGGCCTGGCAGGGCAGCATATGGAGGGTGGGTGTCTAACGGGGTTCTCTGAGGAGGGGAGGGGTTCCGCAGCTATCGGGGATGTTACGGGTCGGGGGAGATATGGTCCAATGGGGAGGTGTGTTCCATCAGTGAGGAGGGAGCGGTGCCTTGTGCACGTTCCCCTCTCAACCTCCCATGCAAGTAGGCTGTGGGTTGAGGCCCAGGAGACCCCAGGCCTTGGTCTGCTGCTGCTGAACGCGAGGTCGGTTGTCAATAAGTCATCTACCATCCGGGAGTTAATCCTGGAGTGGGACGCCGACCTCGTGTGTATTACAGAGACCTGGCTGGACAANGCGAAGTTGCTCAACTCCCAATTATGCCTCTATCTTTTCCCAAAAGGGGAACTGTGCCCAACCTGACAAATGTAGTATGAATGATGAAGGGGAAGGACTGCAGCTCAAGGTAGATAAAGAGATGGTCAGAGAATACCTAGCTTCTCTAAA
Organism: Sphenodon punctatus; assembly: GCA_003113815.1. Classification (NCBI taxonomy): domain Eukaryota; kingdom Metazoa; phylum Chordata; class Lepidosauria; order Sphenodontia; family Sphenodontidae; genus Sphenodon; species Sphenodon punctatus. Next base: position 477,225 of record QEPC01004710.1, on the reverse strand, counting down.
TGAGTTCAAGTCTTCGGGGATGGATGGATTACATCCCAGGGTACTGAAGGAACTTGCTGATGTACTCAGAACCTTTGTCGGTCATCTTTTGAGAACTCTTTGAGAATGGGTGAGGTACTAGAAGATTTGAGATCGGCAAATGTTGTCCCTATCTTCAAAAAAGGACAATTCGGGACACTGTAGATTGGTCAGATTGACACTGAAACCTGGAAAGATCGTAGAACAGATTATAAAGCAGTCAGTATAAAGCAGTCACTTTGTAAGCATCTAGAAAACAATGCAGAGATTACTAGAAGCCATCATGGATTTGTCAAGAATATGTCATACCAGACTAATCTTATCTCATTTTCTGATTGAGTTACTAGTTTGAAGAATAAAGTGGAATAAAGCTGCATTAGCCTTTTTTGTATGATACAGCTGCAAAAAATGCTAATGCAACTTTAGGCTGTATTAACAGAAGCATAGTTTCCAAGTCACGAGAAGTAATTATTCCACTTTATTCTGTGCTGGTCAGACCGCACTTGGAGTACTGTGTCCAGTTCTGCGGGCACCACACTTTAAGAAGAATATTGACAAACAAACAGATTTAGAGGAGGGCTACAGAAATGGTCAGGGATTGGAAACCAAGTCCTATAAAGAGAGGTTACTTACCAGTAACACTGTTCTTCGAGAGAGCTCCGCGTATTCTCACTCTTAGGATCGCTTCCTGCTCTTCAGGGGCATCAGGAGACCTTGATGTCAGCAGTTTCCTGGTAGAATACCTGGAAAAATCTAGAACATGGTGAGGGCTCTGACCCTCCATCCCCCCTCCCATCCCGTCAAAAGTGCGGGCTCAAGATCGCGTGAGAACGGGACTCTATAAATAGGGTGAGGAGCCCTCACAGCCTCAGTTCCTTCCATCTCAGTCCCAGGAGAAGATTTCAGTAGGTACATCTGAGACAGCGGGGAAGGATGGAGGGTCGTGAGAATACGCCGAGCTCTCTCGAAGAACCAAGCTACTGGTAAGTAATCTATATCCATCTCTTGATGCTGATGCTCCTGCCAGTTATCGACTGGTCTCTAACCTTCCCTTTTTAGGGACGGTTATTGAACGGGCTGTGGCACGGCAGCTCCAAGAACATTTGAACTGCACCGGTTTCCTTGACCCCTCTCAGTCCGGGTTTCGACCTGGGTATGGTACGGAGACTGATTTGGTGGCCTTGGTTGATGATCTTTGTCTGGTGTTGGACCAGGGTTGTCAGACCTTACTGGTCCTGCTAGACCTTTCGGCTGTGTTTGACACAGTCGATCATGAGGCGTTGGTGACTTGCCTGCGGAACCATGCCAGAATTGGCGGGACGGTCTTGGACTAGTTTCGTTCATTCCTGGCCGGGAGAACTCACCGGGTGGTCTTGGAGGAGTATACATCTTCCCCCCGGGACCTCACGTGTGGAGCACGGCAGGGTGCCATTCTGTCCCCCCTCTTGTTTAACATCTATATGCAGCCATTAGGGGAGATCGTGAGAGGATTTCAGGGCATGCAGTGTCATCAGTATGCTGAAGATACTCAGCTCTACCTCTCCTTTTCCATCAACCCAGGCCATGCAGTCTCCTTATTTTCCCAGTGCCTGTCGGCTGTGGGGGCTTGGATGAGGTTGAGCCATCAGAAGCTGAATCCTGACAAGACGGAGGTGATGTTGGTGGGCAAGGGCTTGGGGGGGCCTGGGGGTGGTTGAATCTTCTCTTGTTGGGGGGGTTCGCACTCCCATGATCTCTCAAGTGCAGAGTCTGGGTGCGCTCCTCGATTCGCGGCTCAGCCTGGAATCTCAGGTTGTGGCCGTGGCAGGGAGTACGTTTCGGTAGTTACATCTTGTCCGATGGCTTCACCCGTATCTCTCAGACTCCGACCTCGCCACTGTCATCCATGCCTTCATCACCTTGAGGTTGGATTACTGTAATGCGCTCTACGTGGGGCTGCCCAAGAAGCTGATCCGGAGGCTGCAGCTGGTGCAGAATGCTGCGGCCCGTCTCCTTACGGGGGCGTGTCGCAGGGAGTGCATGACACCAGTGCTCCAGGCTCTGCACTGGCTGCCTATAAAGTACCGGGCCAGGTTCAAGGTGCTAGTTTTAACCTTTAAAGCCCTTCATGGCCTGGGACCTGCTTATCTGCGGGACTGCCTCACTTCCCATGTGCCCGTGCGACACTTGAGATCGTCTGTGGGAGCCTTTTTGGAGGTTCCCCGGGCGAGGCAGGTGGCCACCGATGTTAGATCTTTTTCGATGGCCGCCCCTGTGCTGTGGAATTCGCTCCCAGACGAGGCTTGGTTGACTCCCGCTCTCCTGCTGTTTCAGCGTGTATGTAAGACCTGGCTGTTCATCAGGCTGTTGGCGAGGGGTAGGGGTGGGGTGGGGTAGGGGGTTCCCGCACATATTGTATTTTTAAATTGTTTTTTAAAAATTTATATTGTTTTTATTGAATGTTGTTCGCCGCCCCGGGCTGCCCTGAGGGCAGGAGGGGCGGGATATAAATTTTAAATAAAATAAATAAATGAAAAATAGTTATCGTAACATGTAAAAAACACATTTTTTGGACACCCTGGCTGTTTTTACTTGTGCATAGTTATTCAGAAGAAGCTGTAATTCTGGATGTGTCATTCCAGAGTTGTCATTCTGGAGTAACTGTTTACACAATCATTAATACTCAGGAATAAACACTACTCTGTATTGGCAGTGTAAAGGCTTATTCTGATATGAGTCACGAGGACTGCATCAATCCCATGATGCAGCTCACTTGAATTATAGCACCTTGGGGAACTCCAACTGAAAGGAGGATGCCTCTGCTAGCACAGTCTTGTCATTAATTGACCGGGATATAAATTTCCAGAGGGAATCTGTATTTGTGTAGAGAACTGGACAAACAGGGGGGTTCCAAAGGAAACTGGATTCTGCCACATAGACAGTGCAGTTGAATTTCAGAGTCTTCTTCCACTCTGATTTCTGGGTGCTCTGATTTCTGTGGGCAGCTGTGAGCCCCTCTCCTCCCAACATCCTTGCTGTGCCTATGGCCACTTTTACATGGATGGCACCCACCTACGAACACCCATAACACCCATCGGATGAGTGTGAGAGTGTCCATGTATATGTCCACGAGTATGTGGGTGCGCACGCATTCACAACCCACCCACCGACACCCACGGAACAGCCGGGAAGGAGCCGGCATGCTCCGTGGGTGGAGATGGGTGGAGAAGGGTGTGCAACACCCAACTGTCCATGTAAGAACCCAAACACCCACAGCGACGGGAATGGGTCTGCTGAGACCACAGAGAGATGGCTAGAGAGGCCATGCAGGGGCCCCCCACGCAGACACGCCCACCCGGGGAGACACTGGATGCCCACCCGGGAGCCCTTAAAAGGGTTCCAAAACAGGACATGGGTCCCAGAATGTCAGGACGGAAAGCCGCCGATAAGAAGAAGGGAGCCAGCGCTGCTACACATGCAGGATGGGCCAGCGTAAGCAGAGGAACCTCGAGATGCCTGGTGGGGGGGCAGCCCAACAGACCCGGGGGGGGGAGGTGGGAAGGACGGCTGAACAGAGCACAACTGTCCCGCCACAGGGCCGAGGGCACACCACTGCTGCTGCAGCACCCCACACCACCACAGACACGGAGCAGGGAGTGCCAGCGACAGTGAGGTAAGAGAGAGGGCACCCCAGGAACCCGGGGAGGGGGGTTCCGCATGCCAGGAGTGGACACCAACCCGAGGGAGCCCAGGGCAGGCAGCAGACAGATAACGGTTTGCACCCCCACCCCCAGGAAAGCTCACAGACCAAGGAGCAACGCACCACCGGGGAGACAGCCGAGGAAGGCCACTGTGACAGTCAGGTAAGCCACCTGGGGCTCCCGCGGGGAGGGAACCCCCCACAAGGTGCAGAGGTGGGCAGTGGGGCAGATGTTAATCCCTCTGCAATACCCCCCACAGGAGACGACCAGCTCCACTGTCACCACAGCTACCGGGCAGGCCCCAAGCCGTGAAGCTGGTAGGCCCCCCACATGTGGGACCCAAAAGGGGGAGTCCTGGTTGAAGCAGGAGACCAGGGACTTCATACGCATGGGGGGGCGAAAAGGTCCAGCACAACCTGGTGCACAGCTACAAGACCAGACAGGTCTATGAAGCCATCGCCCAGGAAATGCAGCGGCAGAGGTACAATAGGGACTGCACCCAGTGCCTGAAGCAGGCAAAGGACTTGAGGTCCAGATATAAACATATCAAGGACAACAATCTCAAGTCTGGTCATGCCAGGCACACAATGGAGTTCCAGGATGCGCTGGACCAGTTCCTCTGCGTGGATGGGGACAAAGTTGCATCCCGCATACATGGCACCACCTTCTCCAGGGGTGGACGCAGGGCACTCACAATACCCCCCTTGCCTCACCCCCCAGAGCAGGGGGAGGCCACTGCCCCAGGTGAGGGCAGCCAGGATGCGGGAGGGGACAGCCCCATCACACAGAGGGAGGAGGCAGCCCGGGAAACCGCTCACACACACAGCATCCCTCCGTGTGCGCCCACAAAACCCACAGGGTGACTGGCCGCGGGGTGCACGCAGAATGGACAAAGACCCAGGACGCCTCCCCGGAAATGGAGGAAGATGATCCAGGTAGGAACACAACCGGGCCCGGGGGGGGGGTCGGAGGGAGAGGGAGAAACGGGCCCTGGCCACAGTGACTGGAGCCACAGCCGGGCAGCAGGAACCAACTGATGAATCCACATTCCCATTACAGCTCAAGGCACCGTGGAGGTACACAAGGAGGAGGTAGCGGAGGAGGAACTCGTAGCAGAGGAAATGGCGGCACCCCCGGGAGCTGGGTGCCAGGACCACAATGGTAGGCTACATTGCACAAGGGATGGGTCCCGGCATGTGCCGGGGAGGTGGAGTATCAGGCCAGCCACAGGGACAGCCCCTGAAGACAACAGCCCCCCATGCATGACAGGGAAGGGTTGGTGCCCCTCGCAGCCGGAAACCGAGCCACACGGGTTACCGGCCCCCAAGGGGACAGCAGAGGGTGTGCCCATGGGGGGAGGGACCATGGGACATGCCCACAAGACAGTGCAGTGACAGCACGGGCGTGGGTGGCAGCGCCGGCAGAGGGGCCCAGCAAAGTGGTCCAACAGAGGGGACAGGGATCATGGGACCCCGCCCGACTGGTAGGGAGCACCATAGGGACGGACATGGCAGGGGGGCGGGCACCCCCTTTGGTGACACGGATACACCAATATGGGCACAGGGTACAGGCATGTCACGGAACACACCACAGTCTGTTCTCATCCCTCCCACAGATGGGCATCCCGGTCCAGCAAGGGGTGGCAGCGCACAGACGAATCAGGAGATGCAAGTCCAGAACCGATGGAGGAGAGAGGACCTTAGGAGGGAACGGCTGGAGGAAACAAGAAGGTTAGCCGAGGTGCACGCACACGAGCTCTCCCTCACAACGGAGGTACAAAGAGGGGAGGGGGAGAGGGACCAGAACATATTGGTAGCCATGCTAACCCGGTCCCGCACCAAGCACCTGTGGGACAAGTGCGACTCTGCCACCCTCCACCGTGAGATGTGGCTCGACGGAGCTGAGAGAGTGAGGGGATTTGTTGCGCTAGAGGGGACCTCCACACGGGCCCTTGACCTCATTGGGGAGGTGGCCATGCCGGCCGCACCATCAGCTCCAGTAAGCCGCACCATGTAGCTGGCCGCAAAGGGGGGTGGAGGGGATGCAACAGGGGGAGCGATGGGAACACCAGAGGCCAGCTTGTACCCGCGGTTACGCCTGCACTGCGGGTACAAGGCCCACGGTGCAGGCGTAACACCCACCGACAAAGTGTAACACAAACCTTATCTTCCATCATCGCAGGGTCCAGCACCCGAGCCCGGAGTGGAGTGGCCTGTGGACGAAGGAGAGCCCGGGTCATCTGGCCGACACTCCCAGAGGGCAGCGGCTGCAAGGGGATGCAGGGGAACGAGCCCTGGTGGTGCACTGAAGCGGACATGGGCCCTGCAATCCCCCTTCCCCCCTTGTACAAAACCCCTAATAAACTATGTGATATTGTACCACTGTTGTTCTGTGTATCAGTGGGGGCACCATAGGTGGTAGGTGTCGCTCCACATGCAGAAGGGGGCAGGACATGAACACAACAGGTGCCAGTACCAAACGCATCTGGTCGGTAAGGAGCTGGGTGGTCAACAGCATAGCACCCATGGTCGAGGACAGGTCAGCACAGTCACAGCAGTGGAGTGCCGGCCATGCCAACAGACAGTCGGTGCGGGCCCGAGGCCTGCAGCTGCTTGCATGCCAGGGCGACACAGCAGTGGGGGACTCAGTGGTGCAGGACACGGCCAACACAGGCCCGGGGAACCGCTACAACCCAAACAACAGAATAGATGCAGATTTCCAAGCAGACATATCTGTATTCATTCGGACAGATTACACAGTTGCTGGAATGGTGGGGGGCTATCAACATGGGTAGTCAGTTGCCTGCCATCTGGGCAGCAATGTGCCTACACAGAGAGTTCCAGTTCTCCTCGGAGATGTGCTGGAATGCCCAAACCTGGACATGCTGGTAGAGGGGTACGGGACCCTCTCTCGGCACCGGTGGGGGGTCCTCTAGGTGGCTCCCACGGTCTCACAGATACTGTGTAGGATGCAAGCTGCCAGTACAAGGATGGGGGTGAGCTGCAGATCGAACTGGCTCCTGTTCATGAGCAGGCACCAACGCTCCTTGAGCAGCCTGAATGCCCACTCCACCACACTCCGAGCCAACAAGAGACGTTCACTGAAGAGCTGGCGATCCGGTGTGCGGGCCACATGAGCCACGGGCTGAGCGGGTAGGCAGGGTCCCCGATCACAACGGGAACCATGGAGACCACCTCAATGACCCGGTACAAGTTGGGGGTTATCTCCCCGTCAAACATGCGTGCATAGTAGGGAGATGCCTACAGTATGCACGCATCATGGCTCCTCCCTGACTGGCCGGTGTACACGTCCGTAAACAAGGTCCTGTTATCCACTACGGCCTGGAGATTGATGGAGAAGGCCTGCTTCCTGTTCAGGTAGTCCGTCTTGGCATGTGGGGGCCAGATAATGGGAATGTGGGTGCTGTCTATCACCCCTATGCAGTGGGGAAAGCCCAGGTCTTCAAAGCCGCGGATCAACACCTCTGGATCACGGAGCTGGATGACCCACTCCAGCAGCAGCTCCACGATCAGGTCACATAAGTCATGGAGCGCCCTGTTAACAGTTGCGGTCCCCACCCCAAACTGCTCCCCAATGCTCTGACAGGAATCGGGGGTGGCCAGTCTCCACATGGCCATGGCCAAGCACATCCCTGGCAGCAGCAGATACCGCACGTTGGTCTCCCGCCTCTGGAGATGGGGAGTCTGGAGCTCTCTGATCCGGACCAAGAGGGATCAGCTCATGGGGAAGTGATCCATCCACTCCTCGTCCATCCAGGTGGCCAGCATGTTCTCCCACCATTAATTTGTTCAGGACCGCATCTAATGCAGCCTCCACGTTGGAACAGTGTCACGGCACCCGTATAGGTTGAGCGGCCACCGGGACAGTACGAGGCGCATGTCCTGGGACACTGCTGTCCCGAAGATGGTATGCCGCCTGGCAGCTACTCTCCATGCCCAACGCAGCGATGCAGCTCGTCGCAGGTTGGCAGCCCTCCTGTGCCGCTCAATATGGTCATAGAAGTGGTGACCCAGCCCAATAGCAGTAGCTCAGCCCATTGCTGCAACACCAGCCCCAGAATCATGAAGCAGGTGGACAGGACCATTAACAGGATGGCCCTCGCCTGCGGGGGCTCATCCACAGGCAACAATGGTGCCAACAACCAGATGCACGCCCAGGGGGAACCCACCACCGGTACCCATGAAGGATCACTGAGCTGCTACTTGACTAGGTGGTATGGGGGGGATGTGAACCAGGGCCTCATGGCTATGCCAGTTCTCCCCGTACCCACCCAGCCCGTCAACGGCCTGTGCACCTCCCTCCCTCGTGCGATCGGTGCCCTCAACCCCCAGGGCCCGTGCGCCCTGCACACCTGCACTGTGACTCCCACGTCCCCTACAATCCCACAGCTGGCCCAGGGTTCTGGGAACAGCTATGATGGGGGAGCCGCTCACCACACCCTCCTCCCCCCGCCCCTGCACACTGTACAGGTCACCACCACCAACATTCTCTCAATGCTCCCTGCCACTATCACCTCCCATACGACATGCCCAATCTACTCCTCACTCTACCCCCCACGCCCAGCCACAGCAACCTGCACCCATATATACTCTGCCAGGTCATGCTGTGCGGCCAGCGATAGGTGCGGGACCGTGGATGTGTTCAGCACACCTGATAGGGATCCCTCCTTGCCGGGCCGCCGGCACAATCCCCCCCCCACGGACCACCTGACAGTCATGGGGCCAGGGGCGGCCCGAGGCACCTCAGTGGGCATGGGGCCAGTCCGATCCCTGTGCCTTTGCCGGGACCCCTCGCGCTCCCTAGCCAGGATGCATCCGCACCGGCCGTGCTACTGTCACAGCGCTTGGAGGCTATGGCACTGTGCAGCTCGGTTCCATCACGATAAGCTGGCTGGAGTGTGTGATTAGCTTCCTGGTAGAGGAAGCTGTGGCCTTGCTGATCTGTCGTCGCTACCGCTGGTATGTACCCGCCCTGTGTGTGGGGCAGGGGTTCACAGGGCCGAGCAGCCGTTCCACTATCAGCTGTGTACAGCCTCAACCTGACTAGCGCTGCACAGCCGCTCACGCCGTGTTCATTCACTGCCACTCTCCATAGGACCCCAGTGCAGGCCGTGGAGCTGCCCTTGGACTGGTCATGGCAGGGTGAGGAACCGGTCCCAAGGCTGGCGGTGTTGCAGGGGAGGTGTGGTCATCCTGTGCCAACATGCTGTTGGGAATGCTGTGGCAGAGCTGCGACGTCCAGGTGCTGATGAGTGACCCCGTCGGTGCGGGATGGCTTCAATCTTCTGGCACGGTACATGTGGGTGATGCGCCATCCAGTTGGGGTCTGGCTTGCCACCAGCGTGCCGGAGCTCGGCTTTGCTTTCCTTCAGCAACCCAGCCGCTGTTGTGCCATGGACAGCACCAGAGATCACGGCTATTCGCCAGGTGGCTGCACGTCCAGAGTATGGACTGGCACTCCTGGCCAGGGGTCCCCTTGTGGCTATCGACTACACCAGCATCTTACTGCGTGCCTGTGGCTTATTCCCATCAGCGATCGGAATGCCAGGCCATTCTTGGGGAGCTGGGCCTGCTGCCTGACGATGTTGGGGGACCACTGCTGACCGGAACCCCTACCACGTTTGAACTTGGTGCCCTGCGATTGGTGATGTACCTACTGGATGTCACGGCTGCAGCTGCCACAGGGAACCCACTCCTGCTTTGTTTCATGGTGAATGCACATATTCGGTCCCAGGAATTCCGCAGGGGCCTCTTCACCTGGGAGGGTCTTGTCCCAGGGCAGCTGTTCCTGGGGCACCCTCCGGCCTCTTCCTGAGCTGGGCAGCCTGTCCGGCCCCTCGGTCGCGCTGTCGTTGCAAGCCTGTGTTGTGGCCTGGCTCCTCCTGGGCCCCAGTGCTCCAGCCCCAAGGATTGTGTGACCCGGTGGTGGGCTGCTCCATATGCCGGGCTCCCTCACTGCCTCAGTACACTCAGCTCCTGTCCCTGTAGCATTCCCTGCCACCTCCATCCTTCTTGGAGTGGCTGCATCGGTGCCCCTGTGTGCTGGTTATGTGGAACGGGCGAGAGCCCGTGCTCACCTGTTCGCCGGCCTCTGTTTGCCCGTACCCTCCCTGTTACCCTCCCCTAATAAAGACCTTGCCTGTCATAGTACCCCCGTGTGTGCTTTGGTGTATGCATACCTCCCCGATCACCACTCCCATGGCTGCGGCCTTATTTGTGTGGGTTGGTTACTGTGATCAGGGTCCTGGGGGATTGTGCTGTGGATCACTGGGGCTGTCTGGTGGCATGCTGTGCAGCGTGCTGCAGTCCCGTTACCCATTGGTTGCATCGACCCCTGGACTGCTCCGCATGCCACTGCCCCTGGCGCCCCCTGTCGGTTCCCATCATCGGCACCGTTGGTGATGGATGGGCAACAGGGGAGACGGGACGCTGACCGTGAGTGGGGCCTGTTCCCGGCCCATCGATTGACTGCCTGTGGATCCCCTTGCTATGTGCGGGTGGGGTGCTGCCTTGGGTGTCTCGGGTCACTATGTCGGTTGCGAGTGGTGTGTGCTTCCTGACCCCTGATGACCCTTGCCTTGCACCCCATTTCCTTGACCCTCTCCCTCCTCCCTTGTAGCTACCCTGGTTGTGTTCCTGACCATTCTCCGCCTGGCACTTCTGGCCAGCCAGCTCCAGTGTGCTGCCTCGGACCTCCAGGCAGGGGCACAGTTCTACGGGGAGATCAGTGAGTGTGCTGCGTGTGTGCAGGGACCTCTCCCCGGTTGTATGTTCGGGGGTGCACGTTGTAGGGGCCCACGATCATGTCCTGATGGCACCTTCCCTCTCTCCCTTAGTGTAGGCGATGATTGCAGAGCGGACCCGGGAGCAGTTGTGCAGTTGCTGCTGCAACTCCTAGAGTGGGTGGACCGGCTCGACCGCGCAGAGATGAATCGTTGGGGCCGGGCTTGACGTCCCTATTGAGGGCGGGGGACTGCCCCACGTGCCCAATATCTGTGCTGCCTCCCCACCCCCTTGTACCTTGACCCTGTCCCATCCTGTTCCCCCTTGCCAATAACGTTGCTTTGTCCCCTTCTCCAGGTGTGTGTCCTGGCATTCTGTTTGTCCCGGTCGCTCGTGCGGGCACCTGATCGCCTCGTGGTTGTGGCATGCTTGCCTGGCAGGGGCTGTGTGTCTTGTGCCCACCCCTCCCCGTGTTTGTGGTGCAGCTCTGTCGTTCCCTTTGGGGGTGACCCTGGTTTCCCTGGCCTGGGGCTTCGGTCGCCTCTCGGCTGCCTGTCTTAGCTTCCTCTGTCCCCCTCCAGCCCTGTCTCATTCCCCCCCTTTCCCTCTGGTCCCTTGGGCTGGGGGTCCATCCCCTTACCCGCTGTCCTGGTGCCTTGTCCCCTCCCTGCCTTCGTGATGGTCCCCCCCCTTCACCCACCCGCCTCCGTTGTTGGTGTGTGGAGAGCTGCAGTGGGTTTGCTGGCGGTTGGTGTGGTCCGTGGTCCCCCCGCCCCCCCTGCCATTCCCTGCCAGGCTGGCTGTGCTGTGGGTGTCCGTCCCTGCTGCCATGACCGCCTGTGTGCCGTACCAGGCCCACACCCATCTCCAACCACCAGGCTGATGGTGGCGTCCGTGTAAAATTGGCCTATGTCACTTGCTGGCATGGGTCCCTGGAGTGGATGGGTGTAGCGGATTCCCTCTGCTTCAAGGTCAGAGTGGATTAGGAGGCAGGCAGCATAGGTAGAATTTTGTCACAGCCTTCTCTGCTGTAAATTCCTACCCATGACATTTTGCTACCCAAGACTGCAGAATACCATAGGACAGAGGGGAGATAAAAACACCCCCTGCAATTCTCTATGGTGCAGTGGCTTAATACCAGACTAGTCATTCACACAATCACTATTCCAGTATTATTTCATGCCAAAGTAGATAAATCCTTTAAAATCATGTTGAATAATGTGAGCATAAAACCAAGAAACAGGAGTTAAAAAACTAGGAAGCAGAAGTGATTGGGAATGGCAAGTCACATGATCCACTACAATCCACATTTAGAGGGGTTAATGCCAGTAATAGGATCATGTAAAAACAGCCCCAGTCGCACAAGAGTCAAGAGCCTATATCATGGTATTTCTACATAGAGATGATCCAGTCACAACAAGTAAGTACGCCAAAATAAACTTTTTCTAAAATTGAACAGCAATTTTTGTGATTTTAGTATTGTTATTACATTAGTGCAACAGGCTCTCTGCAAGATACAGAACACAAGCATAATTAGGAGCATTCTGTGTGGCTTCCGGTTCACTGTAAGCCTGAAAAACAAATGACAGTCTCAATCCTTCATTCATCATCAGTACTCTATCATCTTTGTCAACGATTCTTCCCCCCCCCCCCATTCCACCAACTTCTCCATCCTAGCTGGAATGTGCCTCAGTCAGCTAGCCTCCTCCATTAGACTCGCACTGTGCATCACAAATGGCCATCCTTTCCACATTCCCAGTAGAGTCAGATGAGACGCTCATGTAAAGCTGAGATAAAAATCAACACTTTGAAGGTCATGTAGTCTTCCTACTAACTCTGCTACTGTGGAATCAGAAGGCACACCGAACAGGAGGAATGAGAAGCTGAAACCTTCAGCACTCCCCTTACCGTAAGACAGCACGTATATTTATGTGCATATATTCTGTTCCCTGTCCAACACCTCTTATTTGCTCCACAGCTCAATATAGGGTTAGTGTTTTTAAAAAGCATAGTAAATAATTCAGTATCATTTAATGCAATTAAGTATTCAATGTCACATGCCACAGTACCAGAGAGGAAGGCAATTACTCTCCCCCTGAGACTGTACTGAATTAATAGAGTAGAATCATGTCAGGTGATGTTGTACTACTGCAGGTACAGTCTTTTACAAAAAAAACAACAGCTTCTATGTCCTTTAAACCTGTGGTCTAAAGCCCCCAATGCATTTCTTATAGAAGTAGCAGTGCTACTGTAGCATCCACTCCAATGTCTAACTGGAGAGTTATATTCTACATTCCTTTTCACTGCCCCAGCCCAAGCTGTCATTGGTTCTCCCTCAGAGATGTGAAGGTCTGGAAAAAAAACCTGGAAACTTGCGGCAGGGGATGGGGAGGAGTGGGTTTTGGGTTCCACCCCTCCCAGGGCCTGGTAAGGAAAATCTGCAAATTTGGGAAGAAATTGAAAACAAACTTTTGTGAATGTTGTGGACCAACGTAACTAACAATTATTATTTATTATTATTATTATTATAACTAGCTCTTATTATTATTCTGAGCCCAAAGGACATAGTCAAGTTTGCTATAATAGTCAAGTAAATACTGCAAATAATTCCCATTTTCCCCAACATTTCCATTTATAAAAAACAAAAACAGGGGGAAAATTTCCCTCCCGCCCCCTGCCTTCAAAATGTCTGGAAATTTTATAACCCTGCTTCCTAATTTTGCTCACTACAATGCAGTGTAATGTTGCTGCATGCAGCTAAGCAGTTGCTATGTTTCACCCCAGAAGAGGCTGCACAATCCCAGTGAAGGGAGTAATGTTAAGTGTAGAAAATCAGATCTCATTCATACAACACTGTTACACTGGGTAGTGGCACAAACCCACATTCTAAGTGTTGTGTGAAACCCATACCACTTCATATGTAGGGATGTGTGAACGCGGTTCGGAAGTTTGAAGTTCAGACCGAACTTGAATAGTTTGGTCGAGCAAAGCGAACTTTCGAACCGAACTCTAATTCGACCGAACTCTTCAGTCGAATCCGAACCAGTTTGGAAGGCCAAAAAACCCGATTTTGAATGTACGAACTCGGTTCGGAAGTTCGGAATTCAACCAAATTCGAATAGTTTGGTCAACCGAACTGAACTTTCGAACCGAACTCGATTTTCGAACCGAACCAAATTTCCAAACTCAGTTCTGTTCGCACATCCCTATTCATATGTTCTTTAACGACCCTGTCTTCTCTGCCATTCAATGTAAATGTTTGCTTGCATGATTCTGACTCTAGCAAGTAGCAATGATAGTGTGACTTGATTACCCTGGAGCAAGCTTTGATTCCAAGTACATCATTACCTTTTTATCATATCCTACCTCCAACTGATCATAGAGGTATAGGACTAGAGATTCCTGAAGTAGGACTGAATCCTAACTGAATCAGAACTGGGTGTTTTGTTCTGTCTGATCAATTGGAATGAAATAATAGGGCTACTTACTCATGCACAAAATGGTGCTGCCCATATTCAAAATGGCAGCAGAAGTGCCCTTTTTTAGGGTGTGTGTGCGTATTTCAACCAGGATTCCGATTGGAATATTTTTCAAGAGGAATTCCAGTTGAAATACCAGACAACTGTTCTGTTTTTGTGGAAATATCTGCAAAAACCAATCCATTGTTGCGAACCAATCCTATCCTGAAGCAAGGACTTCCCACCTCCATACCATGCTACTTCCAGAATACTGCATGCAGGGATATCAAAAGAGCATTCCTCCATGACCTTTTGCATTGTGGGAAAGACCACTGTGCAGGAGGGAGAGAGAAGTACTAGCGAAGTGCAGAGGAATCAGCAGTTGTGGGAATGCATTGCTCCTGGACAAAACAAAGAAAGATTAAGAAAATATTTGAGTCTGCAATGGGGAAGGGCAATGCAGTGTGTCTTTTAATATTGTGTTTAGACACTGATTATCAAGTTCAGCAGTCTGGAATTACTAAGTAAGCCAGGATTAAATACATATGTAAAATTATCAGGAAAAGTCTTGACAATTCCAGCAGAATCTTCAGTTTTCCTGACCTCTGTCTGCCAGGTTTGAAGGGCACTTTGATGTACTCCCTACTGCCATATGAGGAAGCTTACATTTAATTTCTCACAATCCCAGTGAAGGGAGTAATGTGAAGGTAATAGGGGTGGGACCCCGGGGCAATTACTGGATACCGGATTTACCGGTTTCCGATTCTCAAAGAACCGGATTCTCGGATTAAATCCAGTATCCGGTACCGGTTTTATTTCATTGATTTCAATGGGGCACTGTGTCCCCATTGAAATCAATGAAATACAATTAATTCCTCCCCCCTCCCCCTCCCAGGCTGCGCGGGTGGAAGGGGGGACACCCCCCACCCACCCTGCCCAGCCTGGATTTTTGTTAAAAAAAGAGCCCACCCCCCAGCACCAGCGGCCATGGCGTTCCCGCAGCCGCCAGTAAGTATAGACCCGATCCCTGGGGGGGGCGTGTTTAACACCCTCCCAACCCCCCAGGGATCACCCCTACTAAAGTTGCCAGTGCTTTACCTTTGCGGAGCTCCGGGTG
>QEPC01004710.1:451686-461796 GCA_003113815.1 Sphenodon punctatus | reverse complement strand
TTACATTGCAGCCATTCATTTAAATGGCTGCAATGTAAAAAAATCCGGTACCCGGAATCCGGTAACGGGACCGGATTTACCGGGTTGAATCCGATAATGCCGGTACACCCAGTACCGGCATTATCGGATTCCGGATTTACCGATATTCCCACCCCTAGAAGGTAATATGACTTGGGACTGCATTCCACTGTCAGACTCTGGCGGCCGGAGCCTGGGGAGGGAGGAAGGAAGGGTGGGTAGGTAGGTAGGCAGGGCCGGAGGCTAGGAGGGGGAGGAGGGAAAGGTAGGTAGGTGGAGAAAAAGGGGGAAGGAGGCATGGGGCATAACAAGGGAGCCTCTCGGCCGCTCTCCAATACCAAGGAGACTAAGTGCTCAGCATAAGGGCAAGAGAAGCTGGCCTAAGAAAGCATATGGCTCATCATTGAGGTCAAGGGAGGGGGAACTGGAAAGGGAAACCAGGGACAAGGAGCGGGTAGCCAGGGGTAGGGATCGAGGAACCAGAGGCAGGAACCAAGTAACCACAGGTTCCTTGGGATCAGGGCCAAAAGGGAGGGGAGCAGCAAGCTTACAAAGAGAGGCAGGAAAAGAGTAACAAGGTTCCAAGGAGAGACAAGAGGCAGCCACAGAACAGGGCCTTTCCTGCCAACAAACAAATAGACAGACAAACAGAAAGCACAATACACTGTGGGGGTTTCAGGGGTAAGGGAAACACATCAACATAGACGCAGGGTGGGGTGTGAGTAGGGACCAATCAACCTAAACCCCATGCAGACAAACAGAGGGGGAAGGGAGCTGGGCAAGGAATGCCCCAACACACACAAAATACAAACAGGGCAGGTATCAACACAGGGGGAGGGGGAAAGGTATAGCACACTTGGAACACAGAGGGAACACAACACACTGAGACTTACTGACACAAACAGAAGTACAAACAGAACACAAGCAGGAGGAGGAGAAAAGAGTAAGGGGCGCGAGCCAAGCAAGGGTCAAGGAGGAATGACCAGAAGCTCCACACCTGCGACAGCCCTCAGAAGCCCTAAATACTGCACCGAGCCAATCAGGCTGTGGCAGGTGGACCCACGCCCGCCACCAGATATGCATAGGGTGCAGAGGGCGAGAGAGTGGGAGAATACCAAGAGGAGGGAGAGAGGCACTCCTTGCAGCAATCTGCCAATAGTGCAGGAGGCAGGGAGTGCCTCAACCATGACCCAAAGTCAGGGGTTCAAGACCCAGCCGTGACATCTACAGGATAAAGGTGCTTTGCCAAGTGTCAAATGGTACTTTTAAACACATTACACTGGCCATCTTGCTATGCTTCCAACCCATGTTTGTGTGTTCTTGTGACCAAGCAAACATGGATCTGTCCATGTTCCAATACATGAGCAATTTGAATTCCAACATTGGTATGGCCATACCAAGTACAGTCCCCCTGCAGCAGTCCCAGTTAGGCCTGAAACAACGTTGCAGTAACCAAACGTTTTGTTAGAAACTGCCTATCCATTGCCATTTTCCCAGCATGGCATCCCTAGTCAAGTCTGATTTAAATGTTGTAAGTGTCGCAAAGCTTCAGAAAGTGTTGCAAAGTTTTGAAAAGTTCCACAGATTACCACTAATTACCACAAATATCCACAAATTACCACAAAGCAAGGGATGAGGTGCTCCTGCCCTCCTGGGATCCGCTGGGTGGAGGGCTCAGCACTCCTATGCCCAGCCTCCAGCCTGCACACGAGACTGTAGCCCCTGTTCCCTGATACTGAGATCAATAAGTTTAGGCTGGAAATTAGAAGAAGGTTTTTAACAATTAGCACAGTGAACTACTGGAATAAGCTTCTAGGGGCAGTTGTGGAAGCAAGGAAGCTGAATAGCTTCAAAATAGAGTTGGATAAATTTATGGTATATATCTTGTGAGGAGTTTTTGTTATTTGATGCTGCAGGACGAAGTGAGTTCCCCCCTTCCCCCCAGCAATGTTGGGTTCAGGGCCAGCCCCAGGGTTTGTGAGGCCATGTGCAAAGTCTTGGTGTGGGGCCTAATTTGCATAATTAGGCACCACCTAATTATGCAAATGTATACATTTACATAAAACTTACTCCCTCTGGACAGGAAGGATTCCCATTCTCCACCTCTCCGAGCAACCATGGAGAAGCATGGCCTCCTAATGCTTCCCCCCCTCCCCAGCCGAGTGTCTACCACCACTCCCCAGGAGTGGTTCCACTGCAGGGGCAGCCAAGCGGGCAGTGACACAGGCACAGAGAGACTGACTGCGTCCACTGCCTTACTGGAGGAGGGGCCAGGGGGTGAGCTTAGCCAGTCTGGCCTCCAGGGCCTGTTGCTTCTTGCTGCCAGTGCCGCCTGTGCCTTGTGCACGCATGCGGTGTGACCAGTCCAGAGGTGCTGCTATCACACACACAAGACACCCAAAATGCAGCTAGCTTATTAAGCGCATTATGCCATGAAAAGAGACATATAACCAGTTCAGTTGTGCCCCCATAATCAGTTCATGCTGCCCCCACCCCATAACCAGTTCATTTCTGCCCCCGCCCCCATATAATCTATTCACGCTGCCCCCACCTATAACCATTTAATTTGTGCCCACGGGGCAGCGTGAATTGATTATATGGGGGTGCAATTTAACTGGTTATGGGGTGTGGGTTTAAAGACAGTATTCCTGTTAGCAATAACTTCATTAAGAAGAGTTAGTGAAATAGCCGCCATAATAATCTCAGAACCATATTTGCAGATTTATTTTCCAAGACAGAATAGATTTTACTTTACATCCTAAATTCCTACCTAAGATAGTATAAGTAAGACAGTTGTGAGAATGTGGCCCTTTTTACACGGGTCTCTCCTCCAAGCCGTAAACACGCAGATTTCTGTGCGTTCATGGGTGGGGGAACCCCATGTGAATGACGTGGTGCACGCGCCCATGGTGAGTGAGTGTGCATGCGCGCTCGCCTAACACGCATCCCCACTCACCCTCCCACTCATCCCCACGCACGGAGCAACCGGGGGAAATGGTGGTTACTATGTGGGTGTGGATGAGTAGTGGGTGAGTTGGGATGTGTGTGCAGCTGTGTGCATGCCCCATCCATGCACTTGCGCGCCCACGAACTCCCCACCCGGAGGAGCCATGTAAAAATATCATGTGAGGAGCCACTTGAAGAAGAACAGAAGGTTGCTACCTTGCAAATAAGGTTCTTTGAGATGGCTCCTAACATTCTCAGAACACCCACCCTTCCAGTGCCGCATGGAATTCTTTTCTTATATTTCTAGAAAGGGTTGAAAGGAACTGTCATTCAGAGACAGAGGGTTCTTTTTATACCAGAGGAGCTCAAGACCATCATGTGATCTATTATTTGAACAGGGTGAGTGCGCACAACCCAGTTGTGAGAATGTTGGGAGCCATCTCGAAGAACCTTCTTTACACGGTAGCAACCTTCTGATCAACACTTGGGGAGGAGCTGTTTGTAAACAGCCTTATCTCCCAGCCCGATCCAGTGTCCCCGCTGCTGCTGCTGCCGCTGCTGCTGCCGCTGCCGCTGCCACTGCAGCACTACTAGAAGGCAGAGGCAGGTGAGGGATGGGGTCTGGAGCTAGGGAGGGGAGGAAGAATAACTTTCTGGGGGAGAAGCTGGCTGCAGCCTGCTGCCCAGCCAGGCAAGTGCGGGGCCCCAGCTGGTGGCGGGGCCATGTGCGGCGCACATGTGGCGCATGCCTGGGGCCGGCCCTAGTTGGGTTCCCCCCCACCCTTTCTTCCTGTAGCATCAAGTTGTCTGAGGCTGGAGGTGGGACTGTCAGGGCATTCTGAAGCCTGGGTACTATATTGTATATCAGGTGCCTTCCTGGTGGGGCCTGCACGCATGCTCAGGGTCTAGCTGATTGCCATATTTTGGATTGGGAAGGAATTTTCCCTCTGGGCAGATTGGCAGTTGACTGAGGGCTTTTCACCTTCCCCTGCAGCATGGATATGGTTTGCCTGCTTGGGACATCTGGATCCTTCTTTTTCTAAAATTATTTTATATTATTTCAGGCATTGGTGTGCTCTGGTTAGTCCCAATCTCTACTTGTAGCTATTGGTGGGATTTCTTTGTATGGATGGTTGGGGTACGACAGGTCCTGCAGTGGTGTATGGGCTGGACTAGATGACCCTTGATGTACCTTCCAGCCGTGCGGCTCTATGGCTCTATCTCTGGATGGAGTCGGACCCTACGTCGCTGCCACTGTCGCTGGTTAATAACCGCAGGGGTGGGGAACATGCAGGGGGGCTGTGGCTGGTTGTGCGGGCATGGGGGGTGGTGAAGCAGGCAACATGAGCCCTGCCATGGGGTACCAGCATGGGCAGCGGGGCACAGGCTTGAAAGCAGGCTGAAGGAAAACAAAGAAGAAACTGTTGCAAAAGCTGGAAACTATCGTACAATGTTGGAATTGTCGCAAAACTGCAAATTGTCAGAAATGTGGTAAAATGACAGAAACTGATGCAAAATGCCATTGGATGAGCGGTGAGAATGCCGAAACGTCAACAGTAAGCAGCGAAACAGCAAGCAATGCTGCCGCTTCAGCCCTAGTCCCAGTCTTCCCACAGCAGCAAAACACTCTTTCCAGTGAACAGCTCATCCAGCTAGGGAAAGATCAGGGATGCCAAAGGGAGACCAGAAGGTGTTCCTGCTACTGAAGATCAGCTGAGACAGTGTTCAATTCAATATCAATTTTATTAATGGCACTAGCTTTCGCCATGGCCTAAAAGAACCCTAACACATAATAAAAAATATATCAATACAAACAACAAATCCTAAGTACATTCTATAACTACACAGCAGTATTAGTAGGTGCACAACAAAATCCAAAACGAATCATCATAACAATATTAACAACAGAGCGGCACAATACAGAATAATTCTTAAAGTTCAACAAGAGGTACATTAAACAAGGCATTAATCTGAGCTCTAAACAAGCTCTATGTAAGCCATTCTTTATGGAGCCTCATTGCTAAGAAAACATAGGATGCAGTAGCTTTCATCACCTGCTCATCCTGTGTAACTAACAAGAGTTCTAATTTACAAGTCGCCAAACAGTATTTATTCACTTCCCATATTGGGTTCAGTCAAACTGACCTTATATTCTCATAAAGGGGACAATCCAGTACAAAATGTTTTAGGTCCTCGAACACTGAAAATGTACAGGGACAAGTCCTACTCATATACAATTTGTTTTTATATCGCCCCTCAGTGACCACAGAGGGAAATGTTTGAAAACGCAGATGCGTAAAGGCCCTCTGAGCAGTAGGATCAACAAGCTTATCCAAGTACCCTTCAAATCCGTGTTGGAGCTTAAAGCATTGCAACCAGGGTGCAACCTTCCATGAGGCTACAGCTGCCAGATCTTCCTGCATTGCTATGTCCCTTGTTCTTATCTTTATCAGATTTCTCTGTTGGGGAATTTATTTCCACCAAAAACAGGAGAATGACAGTCCCAAATTTCTCAAATAGAACATTATTAACGACATCCAAGGGTATTGAATTCCTCCCGAGCATTCTAATTCTTCTCTCAAGCACAGGGAGGGAAACAAGAGCTCACTCTGGGTACATATCTTAACCCAGTATCTAAGTGCCGAATGTTTGACATGACAGGAAATAGGTAAAATACCCGTCTCTGCTCTAACCACTGCGACTGGTACCCCTTGGGATACTCTCAGTAAGCTACATAAAAATTTATTTTGTACGACCTCAAGAATCTGAAGTTCAGCTGTTGATACAATTTCAGCACCAAAAGTTAACAGGGATTGCACCTTTGCCTTAAACACGCTCAGAATAGTGGAGATATTGATCCCAGTCGATCTTGCAGCCAGCCTTAATATTCCTCTAGCAGCTGCCATAGCCTTTAGCGCAATTAGCTTTTTATGCCTTTCCCAGGTACCGTTGCTGGAAAGAGTAATCCCAAGATAGACATAAGAGTCTACCTGGGTAAACTGATTGCCCTTGACTATCCAGCTATGCTTACGAGCTCTCTTTCCTAGAACCATAATCTGGGATTTTTGAAAATTAATAGCTAATTTGTTCTCAATACAATAACCTATCAGATTTTCCAGCTAATTGCATAATCCCTTTCGCGTCTGTGACATTAGTACAATGTCATCCGCATACATAAGGGCCACTATTCCTTGTCCTTAATTTTTTGTGGATGACACTCTGAGGTCGATAGCTTCTTAATAAGGTCACTGATGTAAATATTAAATAATAGGGGTGCCAGCACACAGCCCTGTCTAACTCCTTTAGAAATACGAATAGATTTGGACAAACTCCCCCCAACTCCCAGTCTAATCCGAGCATAATTGTCTGTGTGAACACGAATGAGCAAATCCAACAAATCTTTATCTATACCCATCTGAAACAGTTTTCGCCACAACCTTTCCCTTGGAACTGAATCGAATGTCTTTTGAAGATCTAGAAAAGCAAAAAAGAGCTTCCCTGCCCTTATTTTGACATATTTGGCTATAATGTGGGAGATGATGAAACAGTTATCCACTGTCGAGTACTTCCTCCAAAAGCCAAATTGTTCTTGGGAAATTAACTTCTGACCTATCTACCCAACTTTCCAATTGTTTGACCAGTATTTTGGTGTATACTTTCCCTATAACTGGGAGCAAACTTATAGGGCAATAACAGCTAGGGTCTCTAGAGTTTCCTTTTTTGAACAGGGGGACAATAATGGATGCACCCCAATCTTGAGGGACCTTCTTGGTTACATTAATTAATTTAAAATAATTAGCTAATAGAGGTGACCACCTGTAAGACTTCTGCAACCATGTAATCAAAGTCTGGGGCTTTGTTACTTTTTAAGGACTTGATTGCGTCCGTCACTTTGTCATTCCTTACCTGTGGCTCAAACCATTGCATTGCAGATAACTGGTCTAACCTAGTGTAACTACATATGCCAACCTCCCCTTCTTTGCCATCAGCACTGAAAAGTCTCTCAAAGAATCCCACCCAGGAGTCTTCGTCAATCAAAACTGCGGGCTTGCTTGATCTAGAGCAAAGCGCATGGTTGATCAGGAACCAGAACCGTCTAGAGTCCACCAAAGAAACTGCTGCCCTAATTTTAGTCCACACAAAACACACTGAGTCCAGGTTTTTATTCCTGATCAGCTTCTTATATTTACGTCTTTCATCTAGGAATTGTATCCTGGCTGGGTCAGAGTATTCTTTCAACCATTTAACTTTAATATGGGCAAGATTGCACTTGAGAGAGTGTTAAGCCACTGAACAACTGATCTGCAGAGCAGCAGCTGTCTCCTGGTCCAGTCCACCTGCAGTAGTGCCAGTTTCCAACAGAAATACTCTCTCTCTCTCTCTCTCTCTCTCTCTCTGTGAAGTTAGTGTAAGTGCTACTGTGACTGGATCAGGGATACTGACATGCTTTCTGGAGTACGCATGAAACCTAGCTACAGGATTTCACGCATGTCTCACCATGCCCTTGTTAGGTGTTAAAGTACATGTGAAAGTAGCGATAGGATGCAATCCTGTGTTGTCCTCCCCCAGCTAAGCAGAGATTAGTATCAAGTAGAAAAACCAAGATCATATTTTCATAAAATGTAGACTTGTTTAAGACTTATTTATTTATTTACATTTATTAGCTGCCCCCTCATGCCCATGGAATCTCGGGGCGGCTTACAACACACAAAAATAACAATAAGTTAAAATGACCATAAAACAAAAGATTAAAACATCTAGAAAACCCCTAAAAACACCCTCCCAAAACTTTTATCCCACCCCTCCCGCCTCCTCCGAAGGCCTGGGAGAATACCCAAGTTTTGCAGGCCTGGCAGAAGGCCAGCAGACTTGGGGCCAGATGGGCTTCCTCCGGGAGGGAGTTCCATAATTGCGGCCCGGCCAACAAGAACGCCTCTCCATTGTGGCCCCCCGCTTTACGCGGGGGACCTCCAAGAAGGCACCCCCGGTGGACCGAAGGGGTGGAAGGTGAGGCGTTCCCTGAGGTATAAAGGACTAAGACCGTGTAGGGCTTTATAGGCCAAGACTAACACCTTGAATCTGGCTCGGTACGCTATAGGCAGCAAGTGCAGTGCACGGAGCACAGGTGTTATATGTTCCCGTCGGCTCGTCCCCGTCAGGAGATGAGCCGCCGCGTTCTTCACCAGCTGTAGCCTCCGAACCAGCATCAAGGGAAGCCCCATGTAGAGTGTGTTGCAGTAGTCCAGCCTCGAGGTGATGAAGGCATGAATGAGGGTGGCCAGGTCGGGTCTGGAAATATATGGACGCAGCCTCTGTAACAGATACAGCTGGCGGAAGGCATCCTTAGCCACCATCTCCACCTGCTGATCTAGGAGGAGGTCTGAATCCAATAACACTCCCAGACTCCGAACCTGCTGGGCTTCGGGGGGGGGGGGCGGACCCCCTCTATGAGGGGAGCCACCACCTCCCTTGCCCTACCCACCGCCATCACCTCCGTCTTATCAGGATTGAGCTTCAGTCTGCTCTGCCGTAACCAATTCGCCATAGCCTCCAAGCATTGGGACAGCACCGAGACGGCAGGACCTGGGTCGGTTGAAAAAGAGAGGTAAAGCTGGGTGTCATCAGCATATTGATGGCAATGAATGCCAAAACCTCTCACAATCTCCCCCAAGGGCTGCATATATACATTAAACAATAACGGAGACAGATTGGAACCTTGCGGAACACCACAATCCAGGGCCCGGGGGCTGGAAGACTCAGCCCCTAGGACAACCCGCTGACTTCTCCCCGAGAGGAATGATTGGAACCATCCAAGGACAGTCCCGTCCAGACCCCCTAGGGCTCGCAATCATCTCAACAGAAGTCCATGGTCCACTGTATCAAAAGCTGCCGAGAGAAGGATCAGAAGTGTTGAATGTCCTGCGTCCATCTCCCGGCGAAGATCGTCCACCAAGGCCACCAGCACCGTCTCTGTGCCATAGCTGGGGTAAACCCCAACTGAAATGGGTCAAGGAAACCGATACTGTCAAGATGAGCCTGGAGCTGCAGTGCCACCGCCCATTCAATAACCTTCCCTAAAAAGGGAAGGTTAGAGACAGGTCGGTAGCTGGCAAGTGCGTCCACATCCAAGGATGGCTTCTTCAGCAGGGGGCGCACCATGGCCTCCTTGAGACCAGGGGGCAAACTCCTCTGCTGAAGGGACGCGTTGATTACCCTCACCAGCACTGTCCCCAGTGTCTCCCTGAGACTTTCACCAACCAGGACGGGCATGGATCTAACTCACAACTGGTGGCCCTAACAGACCCCAGGACATCCACAGCATTGGCTAGCATCACTTCCTGAAACTCAGACCAAAAAGATGGACCAGACGGGGCCTTCATCACCTTGCGCTCCACCTCTACTGTCCCTCATCCAGTGTTGAAGTTGCTCTGGATCTGAGCAATCTTGTCTGCAAAGTAGGTGGCAAACTCCTCACAGCAGGCTTGGGACAAGTCCCCGTCCAGGCGGAGGGAGGCCGGATTCACCAGCCCCCGCACCACCTGGAACACTTCCGCTGGATGCGACTTTGCAGACGCTATGAGGGTGGCAAGGTCTAAGGTTAACTCCTCCAGGGCCTCCTGGAACCGTTGGGGTTCCATCAGCCTTTGGGGGTGGACCAACCTAACTGGTCCATTCCCCTTCTGGAGGTGGTGCGCTAAGAGACTAGCCTGTAGGAGGTAATGATCAGTCCAGGACAAGGGCGTGACCCTTCACATCCCCCACTACCAGATCACCCGCCTCAAGGCCAGAACAGAACACCAGGTCGAGGGTATGTCCCCCCTAAATGGGTCGGGCAGTTACAATCTGCGACAAGTCCATGGTTGCCATGGTGGCCATGAACTCTCGCTCCACTCCTACAAGGTCGGCATCAGTATGGGTATTGAAGTCCCCCAGGACCAACGTCCTGGAGGAGTTCCACACCACCACTGACACCAGCTCTGCTAGAGCGGCAAGGGATGCTGCTGGGCAGGAAGGGGCTTGGTACACCAGCAGCACCCCAAGATTGCCGGCAGCCAAATCGAACACCACATGAAGGGCCTCAATCCCCAGGATCTCCTGGACTGGATACCTCCTAACAGGTCATGTCTCTTTAAAAATAATAGCTAC
>QEPC01004710.1:419770-451012 GCA_003113815.1 Sphenodon punctatus | reverse complement strand
CCTCCCCCATTTCCCCCATACATACCCCATTCCACCTCCCCTTCCCCCCACAGCATCTCCCCATAACCCCTAAAGAGTCCCCTTAAGGGTCGTACCCTTAGGCGCAACCCTTTGGCGCATGCCCGTGGCTGCGCCTCCGCTATCTCGCATCTTGAATCTTGAATGTACTGGTATCTACTTAATCTGAATGTACTGATACCTGCTGCAAGGACTAATCTCCTTAAAAAAAACTGTGTTAATTCAATAAGCAAATCTTCTGGCATGCAAATACGACCCGGCTCATCACATAAACAACACTCTCTTTTAGCCCAGGTTTCTGGAATGCTGAAGCAATCATGTGCTGTGCCTCTAGCCTCCAATTTTCTCCTCAACAGAAATGGAAGGACTACAAGCATGCACGAACATCAAGAATATCAAGCAGGTCATCCCCCACCAGGATAAGAGATGGATCTGGTGGTGGAAGAGAATGGAGTGCTGGAGAGATGTATGTGGGTATTGGAAACAGCGGCGCCCGTGAGGATAGTGTGAGCGGGGGAGCTGCAGCAGGAGCCTATTGGGGGCATTGACTGTTATCTTCCCCCTCTTGAAGATTGTGGTTCCCATCGCTTCCCTTTTGAGACTTGTGGCAGGGGATGTCAATTAACCCTTCCCCTACGGTGACCTGGGGGGCAGAGTTGTGTACCTGGGAGCCGGACTGTAATAACATCGCTGCCGCCTCCACTTCTTGGAAGTGGGCGTGGCAGGGGAATACCGTCTTCCGTGCTGGGGGCACGTGACGAAGGGGCACAGCCAAAGGGGCGTGCCCTTCGGCTGGGACCAATGGCTGGGACCGGGGAGGAAAGTCAATATTGTGAGTGTTTGGTGGGAAAGGGAATTACAACAGAGAGGAATGTACCCTCCTGGTGAGAGCAGGAGGGGAGCAGGAGGGGCCCCCTCTGGTGGCAGCAGGGTGGGGGATAGGTAGTGTGGGGAATAATGGGTGAGAAATGAAGTGGGATGAAGGGTGATGCTGTTGCTTCTGTCCAGAGTGGGGAAGTTGCAAATACAATGAGATAAGATATATTGAGTTTTGTTGTTATATTGTGTAATGTTATTGAGTCAGTATGTAGGGGCTATTATTTTTTGTAGTGAAGGGCCTTTTCTCCTGGTGAGAGCAGGAGGGGGGTCTCCTCTCCCCCCCCCACTTTCTTGGTGGTAGTTGGGTGGGGGTTGGGGAGTGGGAAGGAAGATGTTATGGTAATAGTATTGGGAAGGAGTGGGGGTATTATATGGTTATGTTTATGTGCAAACTGATATTATTGGAATTGTTATATTTCATTGGTTTAGCTGTTTGTTGTCGGACTGTATTTGGCCCTTGTGGGCATTTTGTATTGTATTTACTCTTATGTTGTAAGCCGCCTCGAGTCGCCTTGGGTGAAAGCAGTGCGAGGTATAAATTAAAATGGAAATGAAAAAAATGAAATGAAATGTGTTTTCCTAACCCAGATCACCTCCAGCCTGTCCACAAAGCATTTGATAAAAATGCTTTGAGACAACCTGGATAGTGGGAGTCAACAGCAAAAGGACACGATGCTCCCTTCTTAATGTTAAATTGGGCTACTCCTTCCCTGCATTCTGAGCTCTCTCAGAAATATACCCACTTAGAAATGCAGGCTGAGGCAGCATATTGGAAATTCTGAATTTTACAAAATTCCCAACATAGGAGACACTGCTCCCACACTGAAAAACATCTCTTTCCACTTCTTAACTGCAAAAACTTTGGTGGAGTTCCACAAATGAAAAACTAGAAACTACTGCATGATTTTCTCCCATCAGGCTCCACTTGAAATGTTCCCAGACAGATATCACAACTGTAACCTACTCTTTACACAGCAGGCAAAGCAAATCTCAAAGGCATGGGCTCAGCTTTCATAATTTAGGAGAGTGAAGCTCTTTTAAGTATAGGAGTTTTTAATGTGTCATATATTTGAGTCAAATACATTTTATTCAGGGGCGTAGTTATCATAGGACAGAAAGGACATTTGTACTGAGGCCCAAACTGGGGATGGACGGGCACACATCTTGTCTTGTTGTGGCGCAGCCAGGTGGAGACTGAGCTGAACGGAAGCACTTGCAGTGCACGGCGTGCATGAGACTCACCCAGCAGGTGGTGCAGAGCAGAGCAAGCACTGGCAGCAGCAAGAGGCAGCCAGCATAGCAGCAGCCTCCAGGGCTCAGGCACAGCAAGCGGAGGGAGAGGTTGCTGGGAGGAGGAAAATGGGGAGCGCATGGGACAGGGGAGAGGATGGTGATGGGGTGGGGGGGCCCAAATCCATTTCTTGCACCTGGGCCCATTCCAACCAGCTACGCCCCTGATTTTATTTATTCAAATCAAGAACACCTTTTCTCTCTTACAAAAGCTGTTGTCTGCTGTAGTTCTCTGTAAACTTCAGTGTTCCTATTTTTTCACCGGAATCAAAATATATGATAGGGCCATTGAGTATTTTCCAGTTTGGTTTGTTAATAGATTTCTTGAATAATCATCCATTTCTGAAGAGCATATGCACACCTGTAAGTATGCCAAGAAAGGCCACAGTTATCACTTTACCCAGCCAGGTACTGATTGCTGAAAGCATAGACATTTACACCAGGGTAGGTCTGCAGCAGTTTCAGGAGAATTTGGAGGAAGTTACTTTGAATTTACTCCTGTACATTCCAGCGACTGTGCATTCCAGCGACTCACACAACAGAAAGACTCCTTGTCTTTCTGTTGTGTGAGTTGACAGCTATATAATTCTACCTCATTAAGTTGCAACTTGTGACCAAGTTTGGTCTGTCATATATTTCTTCATGTATGCCTTCAGTTGTGCCACGTTTTGAAAAACTCTTAATTTGTCGTTGTAGTAAAAGGAGAATTTCGCAGGGAACATCGCACGAGCGTGTATCCCATTCTTATAAAAGAGATTAAGATGGTTCTTCCATTGTTTTCTTTTGTTCAATGTTTCTACAGCCAGGTCAGGATAGAATAGGACTTGTCCCTCAAATCGAAGCTCCTTATTTTGTCTTGCAGCTAATAAGATTGCTTCCTTATCTATATATTTTAAACATTTAAATATAATTACTCTGGGAGATTCATTCTCCTTAGGTCTAGGTCTAAGGGCACGGTGTGCACGCTCGATTTTAATCCCATGCAATTCTGGTTTTCCTGGGAATACTTGTTTAATAATAGTGATCACCAGGTCTCGGGCATTATTAATCTCTGTCATCTCAGGTACTCCCACAATTTTTATGTTGCAGCGTCTGCTGCGGTTTTCCAAGTCCTCCACTTTGCTGGTCAGAAAAACCAAGCTTTGTTCCATCCCCTGCATTTTTCCTTCACTCATGTTTGTAAAATCTTCCTGTTGGCTCACTCTATTTTCAAGTTCAGTGACCCTTTTTGCTAAATCATCAAATTTTTAATTCAATTTTTCGGTGACTGAGATCACCTTTGTCAAGCCCTCCTTAATAGTTTCCCTGTCCTGCTGGGCAGTCTCATATTGTTGTTTAATGAGGTGGGTGAGCTTAGCAAGTAGTGTAGGGGATTCCTCCTCCTCTGTCTCTATCTCCGCGCTCTCTGGTGTCGTCGCCATTTTGTGCACCTCCTCCAGAGGCCCCTGTAGAGTGTTACTCCGAGCCTTGTAAAAGGTGTTTATTGTGTCGCTCACCTTGTTCTTTTTCACTTTTGAGCAGCTCTGGGTCCTCCCACTCATCAGGGAATGAATTTTTTTTAGTTTTGGAGTCTGTAGGCTGTTTTTTAATTGATTGCTGCGCCTGGGCTGAGCGGAGATTTTTCCCAGCGCGTCTACTCGGCACGCATGCCCAGTCCACCCCCGGGCAAGGGCAAGTTGAGTCATTTTCCTACACACAAAAATACAAGACTGCCACGCTGTAGGTGAATAAGATGTCAATCATAGAAACATATGTTTATTGTGACAACTCTTCTGCGTAAATACTGTGGTTAGACTTTGACTGGAACATTGCTGACACTACACAAACACACACACACAAAAGCACCAAATACAAAAGATGAGGGCCAACTGCTGCTGACCCACTGTTTCTGTGGTGTGCTCTTAATCCCCTCTTCACATCGTTGCCTAGTGCAAATAAAGAATAGTTATTGCAGAATTCAGTTCAAAATTTATTCTCATGAAGGAGTGTCCAGGGAGGATGCTGACATGAAAAAAAAGAGAGAGGAGAAAGAGAGAGAGAGACAGGTAGAGCAAAAGGAGAGGTAGCATTCGATGTGCTGAATGAAATTCATCAGTAAGTGGATTCAATGAATCCAAATGCCATTGACAATTCATTTGTGTTTGGTCTCTAAAAACAAATTACTTTCCTTTTTTTAAAACCCAGAGATCACTGGGAATGAGTTGCCACTATCTCTTGCTACAAAACTCTCACCCTAAAGTTATTTCATTCCCACTTGAAAGGGCTGTTTTCGTCTGTAACCTGGTACATTTCAATCAAATTATTCCCACATCATATTCCAAAGAATGTGGTGCCCCTTGTTCCTTCCTCTTGAAGGATATAACACAGAGTTAGCTCTAGCTTGCAAGGGGAAGATAAGGGTAGCAAAAAAGAGAAGTTAATGTTAGCAAAGAGAGTAAGAGAGGGTCAGTCAGAGGAGCTTTTGGGAAATACAGAGAGAGAAAAAGAGTCAGAAAGTTGGAACTTTTAAAAGAAAATTCATGAACTTATTAAAAACAACAACACAGCAATTCCTTTCTAGAATATATTAGAAAAGAAATATTTTTTGCATTTTTAGGATGTAATAAAAATGGTTAAAACCCCATTGATAAAATTAAAGAAAGGGAATACGTTGACAGGGGAAATATGCATGGAAGCCAAATCCTGCTACACTGTATCCTCATTTGTTAGCAGAAGCAGTTCACACCTTTAAAAAATATTATAGCAAAGGCTTTGGAGTTTTGCACACACAAAAAAGTGGACGAAAAGCAAGCGTGGTACAGTCATTCAAAAATAAGCAAAAGTTACTGGTCCTCATAATTACCATTATTAATTACCTCCAAGGCACCAGGCATTCTCAAATGCCATCAAAAACAATGAACGTTTTTCCTGAATACTACTGCAGAATGAGATCATATGGGGATGTATTGCTAGACATTTGATTTTTTAGAATCAGATAAAAACCTTCCGAACAGCATTAACCTGGCTGCATCCAGTGCCATCGTTAATGTTTGGGAGGGTAGTGGGGCAGTTGTGTGCCTGATACAAAGGCTGGCAGGGGAGGTGAAGAGAGCTCGAGTGCTGGACGGTGATGATCCTGTGTTAACAAATGAGATGGTAGCCCACACCAGGTGGGCCTACCTGCCCATTTATTAGGTACTGACCTCACCAGCCACATGGCAACCATCCACCAGACAGGCAGCCCACACTCACAGCAAGGTCGTGGAGTATGGAGAGCCCGCAGTTCGGGCAACTGAAAGCTGAAGTGTGCCCACATATCTGCATCCTATCAATTAGGTTGCATACAAGTCCACCAGCACCATAGAGTTGCAGGCAAAAACCCTAGAGCATTTCAAAGAGCAATCACTTCCGGCCTGTCTCCACTTTCACTCTCATTGTTGTACATGAAACATTCACCTTAAAAACACACCACGCCATTTTCAAACATGAGTTCTCCCAGCTTGTTGTGCTTGACAGTAAATGCTCAACGCTGTTGAGTTTCCAGCCGTTGCAGTCTCAGGAATGACTTACAGAGGATTACCTTCGCTGAGGCCATGGCTAGTACCAATAGCCAGGTAACAATCAGCACTTCTACCTCCACCGTTCAATCACAACCACTCATTGCGTACAGATCAGCCTGCCAATGTTGCATTCCCTGGACCAAGGAAGAGACCAAGGCCCTCATTGTTCTAAGGGGGGAGCAGAAGGTCCAGTATGCCTTGATGAAGTGCTACAGGAATTATGTGGTGTTCCTAGAGATCTCAGTTCAAATTGCACAGCATGGCTTGGCTACACCCAGGAAAGGAATCAGTGCCATTAGTGGGCCAAGAACGTGAGAAGATGCTATTAGGGTTGAGAGAAGAGCAAGAGTTCCCAGTTCAGAAGGGAAATAAACAAGCTTTCGGGAGTGCTTGCAATTATTAGTCTGTACTTCGTCAGTTTCTGGTGATTCTGCACTTCCACCATCAGTTTTATGGCAGTTTTACAGTACTTTTATGGCAGGTTTCAGCACTTCCCCGGTGCTTAGCTGGCAGGTTTTCATCTCCACAGCCCCTGGGGGTGCGCACGAGGCACACATGGGGTTCAGGACCAGTTCATGGCAGCCCCGTTCAACTGATGAAAACTAACAGAAAATGGTGAAAACAGCAGGAAAGTCAGTAAGTTTCTGCTTCACGCTAATCTCAGCGAATGCCCTGATTCTGACAAAAGGCACACTTGCCAAATTTTTCGTTTCTGGTCTAGAGGCTCTAAGGAGATTTGGGACAACAACTACATCTCCAAACAAACCTTCACTGGTTCCTCCACGTAGATGGAGCCAACACTGCATCCCATCTGTACAGCTGCACCTTCATGAAGGTCTCTGACAGACTCTGACCCAGGTAGGGGCCTGAAACACCAGGGCGAGAAGGTGGGTGGGGTGGTTGGAACTAATGGTTTTCCATGTTGCCTTGCTATTGGTCTGCTAGAGCAACAGGCATGGATGGAGCCCCTTTCCCCCCGTCCCACCACAAGCGCCCAGCAGAACAAGGACCTGAGAGTCTGCAACGGCAGCAAAGGGAAAATTTGGCAAGGGAGATGCTTGGGGAGACAAAACGGTGGGCAGACAAGATCCAGGATGCAATTAATGGCATGGCCAGGCAGCATAGGCAGCTGGTGTGGCAGAATGCTGCAGAATGCAAGGCCTTTGCTGGTGAGGTCCGCCTGGACCACTAGAGGGAAGACAGGCACTGGGCCCAACTCTGGCAGCAGTTTGAGCAGACAGCGTGAATGAGAAGGCGAGCAAGATGAGTGAGATGTGGGCACATAAACGCAAAGCAGCCTATCCCAGTCCATTCAGCCCCAAAGCTCTTTACTTGAGCATTTTGCTGCCATGACCACAAGTACTGTTCCTCAGGGGCAGATGCCATTTCCTAACCCCCCATTGGTAGTTCACACCCCCTACATGGAACACGACTGACCACCCTGGTTCTCCCAGCAATCCACTCCTCAGGGAAAGCACCCATGCCCTCTCCACACAGCACTAATGCCAGGGAACAGTTCCTGGGCCAAGCACAACTCCCATGAACACTCCTACATAACCAGATCCATGGAGGGAGGATCAGGAAGATTTCCCTTTGCCAGTTCCGCCACCCAAGTGAGCACACTCAGCTGCCCCCAAAAGGAGCAGGCACAAGAAGAAGTACTTTTATTTTTTGTAAATAAAGTAATTTTTCATAATCCATTATTTCTTCCCATGCTTCTTCTGGGAAAGAAAGCAAGTTTAAGGGACGGAGCGGTCTTGGAAGGTGGCAATATGGCATAGCAATGTCGCCTTCAGGGCTGGGGGTTAGAAGAAAAGGGGGGTGGCAGGTGAACCAGAAATGTGAGCGGGGAGTCCACTGGCCAAGCGCTTGCACTTGAGAGTGGGGAACCCAAGGTAGCCTGTTCCATGACTGTTCCTCTGTGCTTCCCAGACCCAGCTAGCCTGCGAATGCCAATAGGAAAACGCAGAAGTTCAGGCTTGCCAGCTAGCCTACAAATGACAATAGGAAATGCACAGGGGAAAGGCCACCTGGTGTATAATAGCATCGGGGGCAGGGCAAGGAGAGAAAGTATGCTGTGCTGGGGGTTGGGGTGGGAAGCTGGATGGGCCAGAGGAAATCACAGTGACAGGAAATATTTTTAAAGGCTTTATTTATAACACAAAGCATCATTTGAAACAGTTAGCTGATGCTCATTAAACTATCACTATTGTAGTTGCTATGCTGTCACAAGACATCTCTCGGCAGTGGCGGCTGGTGGGTTTTGAGGTTGGTGGGACAGTAAGGCCTGTGGAACCTTATGGGTGGCAGAGCTCTA
This sequence comes from Sphenodon punctatus, assembly GCA_003113815.1. Taxonomy (NCBI): domain Eukaryota; kingdom Metazoa; phylum Chordata; class Lepidosauria; order Sphenodontia; family Sphenodontidae; genus Sphenodon; species Sphenodon punctatus. Next base: position 442,969 of record QEPC01004710.1, on the reverse strand, counting down.
GGGTGGGGCTTGTCCACTGTAGGCGGAGCCTCCAAAAATCCAGCAACTAGGAGTTATCAGCCTTAATATCTGATGGACAGAACATTAGTTAACACTGGGAACTCCTTGCTTGCTTGCTTGCTGCTGAGTAAAACCCTGCCACTTGGAGACAGAGAGAACCCTTCTACTAGCATCTCATCCATTCAGTGGATGGGACTCCAGTAGGATGACTCTCTCGCACTCTCTCTCCAACAGTGGTAGTGCATAGCAGGATAAAAAAAACCTGATCACATATTTAACACATACAAAACTTCAAGGCCACAACAAAATAGCTGCAGCATGCAGTTCTGAGTAAAGTAGAATGACAAATTACAGTACAGGAATACCCCCAAAAGAAGAAACATGGGGAAAAGCTGTATTTAAAAAAACAAAACAAAACACAGAAACCTGATTTTTAACCCCTCTTCCCCACCACCCCCAAGAGGCTGGAAAGAGAAGCTCTTTTTGGCACAGGACATAGCAAGATGGCACATTGGTTGGCACAGACCACCACAATGGTGTAAGCAAGGCAACAAAATACACAGCAGTATAACAAAGAATTAAAATAAACAACACAGACCAGCTGGAAATACCATCAAAGTCCTTGCTCCCCACCCCACCCAAAACAGGGTACCTTCTTAGTTAAAATAGTAACAACAATAGTAATAGTGAGTCACCTAGAATGGAGCCAAAGAAGCCCATCTAGAACAGCATCCTATCTACACTGTATCCCCACCAGCTAATGCCTGTCCAAACAAACAGCCAGGCCCTTTTCTAAGTTTGAGGAATTGGGGCTTCTTTGGTTATATTCACCTCCTGCATCTGCCAGGTTTAAAAGCAGACAGACAACCTTAAACTCACTTACAAGTAGTTTTAGCAAAGATCCAAAGAACAGACACAAAGCTTTCCCCCAATCTGCTCAGGTTAAAATGTCAGTTTCAGCAAAGCTGCAGACTCAAACCATTCACACAAGTCTGCCCAGGTTCAAAGCCCACAAAGGCATCCAGAGACCCCCAAAGACAGCAGCAAAACAAACACTCCACATCATCAAGTGAACAAAACCCACATTTCAATTGATCTTGAACCAACCAACTTTATTCCCAGGGCCCTATGCAGATATATAAAAACCACATGTAAACCAGAAACCAACCTACAATGAGGCACCTTAATTGAGGCAGGTTATATTCACAGGCTAAAATGTCAGTTTCCGCAAAGCTGCAGGCTCCCCCACTGTGTCCCCAAGTGCCCCCCGCTCCTCACTGTGTCCCCAAGTGGCCCCAACTCTCTGGTGTGCCTCCACTTCCCCACTGTGTCCAAGTGCCCCCCACTCCCCCGTGTCCCCAAGTGCCCCCCACTCCCCCCACGTTCCCAAACGCCCACACCATGTCCTCAAGTGGTCCCACTCCCCAAGTGTGCACCCACTCCCCAGTGTGGCCCCACTCCCCCACTGTGTCCCCAAGTGCCCCCACCATGTCCTCAAGTGGCCCCCACTCCCCCAGTGTGTCCTCAAATGCCCTCACTCCCCAGTTAACCCCCACCCCCCACTGTCCCCAAGTCCCCCTGGCAAAAACCCCTACCTGATCGCAGACAGGTCCGGACCGGGGAACTTGGCAATGGCTGCTGCTGGGGCCCAATCAGCGAGGCAGTGAGGTCTGAATGAGACCCCACCAACCCACAAATTTCCCCCCTTGTACAGTCGCAGCTTGAGAGAGGCGACTTCAAAGGTGCCCCTCCAGGCAATTAAAATGGCTTGGCATGGATTCCATTAGAACCCATTGCCCAGGCTGACCACGCCCTCCAAAAATTGCAGCTTCTTAGGTCAGTCAGTAGTGCCGACCTACCAGAAGCCGCGGCTACACCTGCGCACTGTCTCCAGCCACGGGGAAAGCTATTCTTTCTTCCAGAGCTGGCGCGCATGCGCAGAACAGACCCAGGGAATACCGGAGCTGTCAGACGCTGTAGCTGTCTGTCCTGCAGCAGCCATTTTGGATTTGCTTGCATTAGAAGGGGTCTCAGCCTTCTACAGTGGAAACTTAACACAGGAGATAATTTCTGAGGTGAGCTCTGTCATTGCTGATCTGTGCATGAATTATTCCATACTATGACTTGGGGCAGGTTATAGTATCATGTCGCAAAGGTGGGCTGGGCAGTTGTCCTGGGCCCTGCAGTGTGGGAGCCCTAAAGGAAGTGCTGGCCCTGGTAGTTTCAGGACCAGCAATGGAGATGCTGTTGATGCTCTTGAGGCTCCTGGGTGGTCTCTAGCCAAAAATCAATCCTAACAGCTATTGATGTCCAGCACTGCTTTAAAAACCCAAAAGCTGTCTCCGCAACAGAGCATGATATGATTGACCATGGGTTGCTGCTTCAGTGGCTAAAGCACATTGCTGGTGTGATGGAAATGGCCAGATGGTGGTTTCAGTCCTACCTACAAGGACGGAATCAGTTAGCGGTGATGGATATTTATGCATCATCCTCAAGAGATTTGAAGTGCAGCATTCCCCAAGGTTCTGTCCTATTGCTTGTGAGACCGAGCCGAGGTGGGCGGGATTGTTCTCGAATGGTTCAGCTCCTTCCTGGCTGGAAGAACTCAGTGGGTGGTGCTCGGTGATTGTTCTTTATCTCCCCAGGACCTCTCGTGTGGAGTCCTGCAAGGTTCTATTCTGTCCCCTCTCCTGTTCAACGTGTATACGCTTTTGTCTGTGGGTGCTCTAGCTGCCCAGGGTACAGGATCTAGAGAAGTTGTGGGGTGATGGATACCGTGGCCTTTCCTGACGTTTGGATGAGGCCTGATGTAGAGAGAGGACTGTAAGATCCATCTTCCTAGGCATCCTATGTGCTCATAGACTGCACATGCACACATTGGGATTCTATGTATTCATGATGGAGTGCAGACACTGCACAACCCTGCTGCAGTTCCAAGTTCAGCAGAATGGAAAAGTGGGACTCCCAGATGAGATGAGAAAGTGGGATGTGAATGAAGCTTTGTTTTCTGGACATTTGTGCACTCCACCACGAATGCTTCGATCAGATAGCGGAGATGAATTTCTTTGGGGATACAGTTGACTCTGGGTACACAGGGAATGTGAACCGACTGATGGAGAGCTTGTTTCCCTATACAAGGTTTGGACAGTTGGAGAAGTGCAGAGCAGCACCCTGGTGAGTGGGGATGTTTTCTGTCCCCACTGTGTGGCAATGTAGAAAACGCTAGAGAGGAGGTACAGGAGGTGCATGTTTGACTCAGGGTTTTATGTGAATCAAGAGGGATTTTCAACAACGCAGTGGGTGGAACCTCAATAAAATTGTGTGCTGCTACCTACCAATATGTTGCTGTCAGCTGTGAATGCGAGAAATTGGGTTGGCAACATTCAAAGACTGATTGCTTTTGCTTTCATTTTTCCACTATAGACACTCAATAAAGTATGCAATTTGTTCAATAAACTCAGCATTATGTGCATAGCAAAAGGTTATTTCCAGCCACCAAGTGCTGGCAGGTATAAACACAGCTATGAGCCTCCATGGTTAGGTGGGGATAGCAGGTGCTGGACTGCCTCCCACAGTCATAATAACCCGAAGGAAACAGCTGGTGTGGATTCTTGTTCCCATGTTTCACCATGGCTGTGAGTCATGATGGGGGGAGGGGGGTTGTTGGGGGAGCATGGTGGGGAAGAACACCTGCCTGTGTATTAGGCTTGTCACACTAAACCTGTTAGTGGGGACTTCCTGAATCCTGAATGAACAAGAAATAGATGCAGGGGGCTGCCCGTTTCTTAGGTTCTATGCACTAAACATGTGAGTGGGGGATGCATAGGCTGAACTCGAACTCGAGAGGGCAAGTGTCTTGTTTGTTAATATCCTTAGTCAAGGTACAATTCAAGCAGACAATTTGGAATATTGTGTGCAATTCTGCTCACCCCATCTCAAAAAAGACATAGTAGAACTAGCAAAGGTACAGAGAAGAGAAACAAAAATGTTCAAGGATATGGAATGGCTACCATATGAAGTTTGATAGTTTGGGGCTCTTCAGCGTGGAGAAGAAATGACTGAGTGAGATACGATAGAAGTTTTTTAAATCATGTGTGGTGTGGAACACATAAATAGAGAGTGGTTATTTACCCTCTGTAACAGTACTAGAACAAGGGGACACCCCATGAAATTAACTGGCAGCAGATTTAAAACAAATAAGAGAGAGTATTTTTTTCACTCAGCGCACAATTAACTTGTGGAATTTATTTCCAGAGGAAGTAGTAAAGGCTGGTAGTGTAGCTAGTTATAAAAAGGGATTGGATAAGTTCCTCGAGGATAGGTCCATTAATGGTTATTAGCCAAGTAGGTTTTGGTGATAGGGATGTGCGAACACCGGGGGGTTTGGTGTTCGACCCATTCGGGATTCGGCCCCCTCGAAACCGTTTGGGTTCAGGGTGTTCATCCCGAACCTATTTGGTTTCACTGAACCTGTTTTGGGGGCAGGGGGAAACATGGTTTTCCTTTCCCCCTCCCGGCTGAATGGGTGGAAGGGGCACTGGGGCTCACCTCCCCGCCCCATGCCCAGCCTGTTAAAAATGTGGGGGGAGAAATACCCCACCCCAGGGATTGACCTACCTGGTGGTGCCGGGACTCTGGCCCTAGGTCTGGCGGCGGCAGCAGGTCCAGCTCTGGCAGCACTCCGGAACACTTCAGGCTTCTTCTAGGTCTTCCAGGAACTGAAGGACTCCCTCAGTTCTTGGAAGGCCTAGAAGAGGCCTGAAGCGCTCCAGACCGCCTCCGGAGCTGGACCTGATGCCGGGGCCATAGCTCCGGCACCACTAGGTAGGTCGATCCCTGGGGTGAGGGGTTGTTGTTGTTTTTTTAAAAAAAATTTGGTAGGGTGGGTGAGTCCCGGCGCCCCTTGTACTCGCGCAGCTTAGAGGGGGTAGGGGAGGAAAAACTGGGTTCCCGTCTGTCCCCCGGCCCCTGCCCGAACGGGTTCAAAACCCAAACTTTGTTCGGCCGGTTCGGCGGGGGGCAATTCGAGTTCAGGGTGTTCGCGAATGATCCGAACACCCCGAGTTCAGGCCAGACACCGAACCCTTGAACTCTGTTTGCACATCCCTATTTGGTGACACAACCTCTTATTGTTCGGGGTGGAACAACAAAGAGTACTGAGTGTACTTTTAGCTTCTTTTCATGCATTACAAAAGTTGTAAGCAAGGTGAGTGAGCAAGCAAGTTCCACATGGTCATCATGTGTTCCTAAAAGTGCTTTCTGCCCAGACCACCTGTTTGGAAACACTGAATGTGTCCATTTTCATTGCCCAAACTAAGAAAAATATTAATAATTGCTAAAAATTTAAAGATTTCCCCACATAAGTTCATTTTTCACAATTTCTTAAAAGTGATTACTTGATCTGCGTCTCTAACCCAACATCTCTTTCTACCCTGCTTGTCTGCCTACATTGTAGCAATATGTACTCCCCTTAGCTTACTGCAAGCTTCTGGATATTAATCAGATTCCAGTAACAGTACTAAAAGTCAATTCCTCCCCTTGGAAACACACTTGCCGCTCCCACCAAGGAAGTCTCTTGCATTCAAGGGCAGATTTTAGCCTAAAGATAACTTACTTGGTGCCTACAGTAGCATTATTTCTTTAAGCCATTCCTATGCATGCTGTCCTCACAACTCACACATCCCGTGCTATCTAGTTGCCTACGTAATGCCTGCATACAAGTCTACCTGGGGATTAGGTAGGAAGAGTGTGACAATGGTTTTAGTCAGAATTTTTTCCAGTAAAGGCAGGCTGGGGCAGAATCAAGAGCTGGAAGGGACCTCAAGGATCATCAATTCCAGTCTCCTTCTTGGATGCAGGATGACTACAGCTGCAACATCCCCAACAGATGGCTGTCCAGCCTCTTTTTGAACACCTCCAGTGATGGAGAGCCTGCAGCCTCCCTAGGTAACTTGTTCTATTGCCACACAGCTCATACTGGGTATTTTCAGATGTTACGGGCCTCCCTTTTACCATGGTGAACCACCCGTGGTGGTGGAGATTCTGTAACGTCTGAAGGGGGTCACACCAGATGTTCACCACAGTGAACACCTGGTGGGAATCCCTTGAACCACGGTTCTGGAGGTGAGGCCGGCCTCACCTCTGGAACCGTGGTTACTTGGACCACGGCCAGGAATCGGCGGCTGGTAACATCTGCTACCGCTGCTGCTTCCCAGTTGTGGTCCCAGCCACAGGCCGGGATCGGGCACAGCGGCCGAATTGGCCACTGCACCCGCCCGTCTCCGGGAGGGCGGGCAGTCGAGGGAGCGTGGGGGGGCGGGGCTGGGCGGCCGCACGTTGCACCGCCTGGCCCCAGCCCCGCCCCCTCCCCGATCCCTGCGCAGAATCAGGCCAGCACGTCTGTTGACCGGCCGGCCTGATTCCACTCAGGGGTGTAGACGTGATCATGGTTCGTGTCAAAACGGAGGCCCGTAACGTCTGAAAATACCCACTGTTAGGGAATTTTTTCTAATAACTACCTTCATTATTTGTAGTCCTGCCCTTTGTAGCAATGAAGCACAGTTTCTTGCTAACATCTTTGTGGTAGCCCTTTAGGTGTTTGAAGACTGCTATAATGTCTCTCCTTAATCTTTTCTTTGCTAGGCTGAACATACCCAGTTCCTTCAACCATGCCTTGTAAGACTTGTGTTCTAGACCATTTATCATCTTTGTAGCCCTCCTATGAACCTGCTACAATTGCCAATGACATTCTTAAAATGAGGCGCCCGAAACTGGACACAATACTCCAGCTGAGGTGAATAGGGTGTTGAATAGGATGGAATTATTATTTTTGCTGATTTACAGACATGACGCTAATCACCCTTTAACCACCCTTGGTGGTTATTTATGCATGTTGCAGGGCTGTATTGGTGCCCTATGCAGCCCTGAAACATGCATAAATGACCACCAAGGGTGGTTAAAGTGTGGTTAGTTTCATGTCTGTTTTCACCCAATGTGTCAGTCACCAAGTCAGACCCCGGGCAGAGTCAAAGCAGGATCAGATCCAGGCATACGTTATGCAGGTTACTAACCAGGTTACTAACCAGTAACGGAGTTCTTTGAGAGAGTTCAGCACATTCTCACACACAGTCTGGTAGAATGCAGATACAACTTGGAATTATTGTCAATAGTTCTACATTTGTGGTATTTAAGATGTCTAGGTCATACATTATAAAAAAATGGCAGGTGACATATTTTAATTATTTCCCAATGTATCCCCTACTCTGTAGCGGTTCAAAATAGTGTAAAAATTCATTAATTATTCATTTGAATCAGTCATGGGTAAGGACCGTAATACATTAGACCCCCTTTAAATTAAGATATATTTACACATACCATTACATGTATAATAACCATAAAATATACAATTTTGCAACACAAGCATGCTATGGTGCTGTGGAGTGGGAAAATGATGGATTTCATTCTCCCATACTAATAATGATGAAGGGTGAACATGTTATGTGACATGGACTAAGGGTGTGCACCTGGTACCCAATTTGTATTTTGCAATTCCGTTATACTTAATTATTATTTCTCTTCAGATTTTGTAATTTTGTTATATATAAATTTGTTATTATTAAATTGAGTTATTTTTCCCCATTGATTTCTATGGGAAACAGATTTCTGGCTGTAACTTCTTAATTGTTTATCTTATTTGCTCTAAAGTTGAACTAATTGCACCCCTTACTGAAGGGATCATTCCTGCTAAATTTCATAAAGATTGGATAAAGGATTCCAATTCTGCAAGGAACTGAGGTTTTGTGGTTTACACACACATTTGCAGCTATACAGTCTTCTTTTTCCATGCATTTTGGGTGAAATTTGTTCTCCTTGTACCCATGCTGAAACGGATCATTTCAGGATCAAACAGATCATGCCAGCTTTCAGAAAGATTGGATAAAGGATCCTAATTTTATAAGCAATTTAATCATTTCATGATTTGTGCACACATTTCTAGGTGTAGTGACTTTGTTTTCCATCCAATTTGGATGAGCTTTGGACATGTTGTTCTCCTCGCCAAAGCGATCATCCCTGCCAAATTTCAGAAAGATTGGATAACGAGTCCCAATTTTATAAGAAATATGGGTTTTGTGATTTCAACAGAAGTTGTGCAGATATTAGTTATGAACATTTTGTGACAAAAAATTAAACTCCAGGAAATAACTGGGACTTCCAATGGAGTCTATTACCTCAATGGAATTCTATGAAACCCAACAGAGTCTATTAGCTTCACTGAAGTTTTATTAAATTTTATTAATTCTATATAATTTCATATAGGAATTCTTTTCAGGGAGTTGTTGAAGAACAGAGGCTAGATCTGCCTTGGTTCTACCCACTTTAGAATGTAATTTCTAGAGCAACACTGATTTATAAAACCTTGAATTCCTCATTAGGACACAATTCAAACAAACAATTACTTCTTCCTCTGAATGGTGTATTTACGTACAACTTTGAAGCCAAACTTTATGTTGAAATAAACTTTAATTCACTAATTAAATACAGTAAAAGCAATTCAAGGACTGAAATGGACCTATTTTTCAGATCCATTGTTTAATGGACTTATTCTCCAAGATTGTATTCATTCCTTAAACCGAGCTATACTACTGACCCTGGCAACGTTCTCTGGCAACAAATTACACAATTTAACTATGCGTTAAGTAAAAAAATACTTCCTTTTATTTGTTTTAAATCTGCCACCAGTTAGTTTCATGGAGTGTTTCCTAGTTCCAGTACTACTGGAGAGGATGAATAAACTTGTTCCTCTCCAATCAAGATTTTATAAACCTGTACCATACCCTTTCCGTTTTCTCTTCTCTAAGCTGAAGAGCCCTAACCTATCAAACCTTTTCTCATATGGAAGCCATTCCAATCCCTTGATCATTTTTGTTGCCCTTCTCTGCACCTTTTCAAGTTCTACTATATCTTTTTTGAGATGGAGTGACCAGAATTGCACACAGTACTCATTGTGCCATTGCACCATTGATTTATATAGGAGCATTATGGTATTTTCAGTTTTATTCTCTATCCCGTTCCAAATAATTCCTAACAGTCTGTTTGCTTTTTTGACTGCCGCCACACTTTGGCCCTTTTCACATAAGATGTCCCCACTCCCCCTTGTCCAGATGGGTGACTGGGTGGGCGAGGGGGGGGCGCATCTGTTTGATCGCCGGTGTGGGTGGTTGGGGAGGTGCGTGTTCCTGCGTTCCACCCATCTCGACTGATCCCCCACGCACAGAGGCATTGAACAAAATGGGAATGTTTCCATGCATGGAGATCAGTAGAGATCGGTGCGGATGGGTGTGCATCCATGTGATGGCCTGACCACACACCCACCGTGGCACACACCCATCCCCCTGCACCACAGCTCCTCCCAGGCCCGTTTGAAAAGAGGCAGTAAGATGAGAATTTCAATGTATTGTCCACAATTACTCCAAGGTCCTTTTCCTGAATGGTTCTTCCTAATTTAGAACCCAGAATTGTGTACGTATAGTTTGAATTTTTATTCCCCATGTGCATCACTTTGCACATACAAAGTGGATACAGGATTGACATTTCTGCTGGCCAATTGGCATCACAAACTCAGGCAGGAATTGGCACCCCAAAATGTGACAGGGTTTCTCAACTTGCAGACAGCACCCCAGAAGGAAAGACTTACATGAGAGATAGAGATATGCACTAGCAGGAGCAGCACTAGCAGGAGCACCAGGTGGTGGTGGAGGGACTGCTAGGCATGGGCATTGGTACCCCAAGTAGTGGTGGAGGGGCTGCCAGGCATGGGCATTGGTACCCCAAGACATGACAGGGTATCAGACAGTACCTCAGAGGGGCAGGACTTGTACATAAATGAGAGACATACACTGGCAGAAGCAGCAGCAGCAGGCAGCCGGCGGTGTAGGAACAGGGCAGGAAGGCAGGCATGAAATGCCATCTCAAAAGTCAGAGTCTAAACCTGGCTGTGACAATTTAAATTTTTGCAGGGCCCTGCCTACAGCCCCTGTCATTGCTTCTGGGAGGCTGGAAGCCTTGGACAATCACAGGGCGCCTTGTGAGTGTCTGGGACATCCTTGCGATGGTCGTTGGCCAGTGTAGACATTAATCATGTCTCCTGGCTCTGTGCTGTCTGCTCTCTCCTTCCCTCCCCTCCCAGGACTGTAAACTAGTTTTTTTCCTCCTAAATGGCTGTCTGAGGGTCAGGAAAATGTGGCTGAAGTTTGGCAGGTATGATCCCTTGCGTGAGGGGTACAATGAGTCCAAATTTCATCCATATTGAATGGACAACAAAGATACTACAGCTGGAAATGTGTGTGCAAATCACAAAACATAAATTGCTTATAAAATAGGAGTCAGTTATGCAAACATTCTGAAACTTGGCATGAATGATCCTTTGTATGAGGGGTACAATCTACCCAAATCCCATCCAAGTTGGATGGGCAGAAAAGACGTTACAGCCAGAAATGCATCACAAACCATAATGCTCATAAAATCAGGGGCCCTCCTCCAAACCTTCTGAAATTTGGCAGGCGTATGTCCATGGGTGATGGGTACAATATGTCCAAATTGTATTAAAATCAGACACACACAAAAAAGTTACAGCCTAAAATGTCCCAAAGTCAGGAAGTAACGAAATAATAACGAATATGAAAATATGGACACAAAGAAGCATTTTTATTTGACATATATTTTCAAAGTGCATTGTGTAACAAATCCAACTCAAACAAAGCCTAACTATATATGAATCACAAACAAATATTATAGTCTGCATATGTTTTGGGTATTATTTATTATTTCAGAGTGAAACACTTGCATTACATTAGCAATACTGTTAATAACATAACTTGCATTGCTGTTAAAGATAGCATTTACTATATACATTGTGTCTTTCAGTATTGATGTCGGTTGTCCAATGACTAATAATTTCAATATATTGAGACACTTCAGCAATTTGCTGATGGAGGTGGAAAACTGCTCAATTCTCAAATTGCTCAGTAGTAACTGTGTCAACCAGCTATTTTTAGGAAATATATACCCGCTCCTACCTTAATCAGTAAAAATGTAAACTATAGACAACAAAAGTAGGTATAGTGCTAAAATCACATTTATCTGCCGAACTAACATGGATCTAGTCCTGCTCCACAGGCAGCCATCAGAAGCTCCTTGCATCAGCAGTCTTTAGGTAGATTGTATAGAACACTCTGGAAAGAGAGGCGCTCACCTCCCTCTTTCCCTTCCTCCCCCCGGCCTCCACATGGGCTTTTTGATCTCACAAGAGGACAGGGAAGTTAAAAAGGAAGGCACCACCCTCCTGCTTCAGTTCCTTCTAACCCCATCCCAGAGATGAAGAAGTGAAAGGAAGAGGTAAAGAAATAGTCTCCAAGCTGAGGGAAAGGATGGATGAGTTGTAAGAATGTGTGGAGCTCCCTCAAAGAACTCAGTTACTGGTAAGTAACCTTCACTTCTTCTTTAAGGAGCTCTGCAATTCTCACGCATGGGTGAGGATAAAGCAGTCTCACAGACTGGAGACTCCAATAGTGAGGAGAGTACCTCTATGAAAATAAAGAAGAGAGGACTGCTCTGTCAAATCCAAATAGGAAGCCAAGTCCAACGAACAATATTTAGTAAAGGTGTGAACTTGTACAGAATGGGAATGTCTTAAACTAGTGATGGAAACTGCTGTCACACAAGTTGAGTGGTCTTTCAGGCCTTGAGGTGGCTCTTTATTAGCTATCATGTAACACATATGGATGCACTGTAAGATCCATTTTAACAGTGTCCAAAAGGAAACCCATACCCCGATGCATTGGCCACTATGGCATTGGGAAATAAAGATGGAGTCACTCACTCTGATCTGTTTTGTTCAGTTGAGGTAGAATAACAGAGCCCTTCTCACATCTAAGGTATGCAGGACTGCACTAGAGAGGAATTCAGCCGGGGGGAGGGGGGGCAGGCAGCAGTATGGTCTGATTAAGGTGAAAGGGAGACACTACTTTGGAGAAGAAGGCAGGATCTGTCCTGAGGTCTACCTTGTCCTTGTGGAACATCACATAAGGAAGTGAGGCTCTTAGGGCTGCCAGCTGATTAACCCAAGTCACAGAAATGAGAGCTACTAGCATGACTATTTTCAGGAAAAGGTGTTTGTTTTCAGAAAGAGATGTTTAGGTGAGCAAGTCACCATCAGTTCAAATGGAGAACCCATGAGCACCTCAAGCAGTAGGTTCACATTCCACTGAGGTATAGAGTGACTACAAGAGAGTATGTGTTGAGAAGGCCTTTTCTAAAAGACTTGGAGAGGAATGGCTTCCTTTCAATAGGCAGCAAGGCAGGTGAAATTGCCACTAAATGTACTTTCAGGGAAGGAAGTGACAAGTTTGAGCCTTTCAAACAGAGAATATAGGATAGGACATCGATTCTCTTCCCTTCACATTATTTGGTGAAGCTCAGACACTTGGCTGAGTAGGATTTCCTAGTAGCAGGCTTTCTTGCATTATCTAGGATAACAGATACCCTGGGAGAGAGGAAGTAGACCTGTTTTGTATCCGCTAGGCAAAGAGGCAAAGGAACTCAATGGCATGATGGAGAACTCTGCCATCAAGTCGTGTAGTCAGCAGAGCATGGAAGGAGACAGAGGGAAGAATACAAGCTGCAGTGGGACACCAGGCTTAGCAGGAGGACAGCAGGGAACAGACTCTTAAAGGTAAGGAAGAGTGTAGCCAGGAGGGTGTGGAGAGAGGTAAGAAAGAAGAATGCAAGCTGCAGAGGGACAACAGGCTTAACAGGAGTAAGGCAAGGACTGACACAGCATAGGACAGAATGCAGGCTTCAGAGACAGCAAGCCTTAACAAGAATCATTCCACAGGGAAATACAGCTAAACCTGCACAGGGGGAGAACTAGAGGAGTAAAGGGGGATGGGGGGAAGCAGGCTCAGAGGCAACAAGTTTTAGCAATATACAGGGATACAATACAGGGTACAAAGGCAACATGGTTTAACAATCACAAGGTATGGAACAGAGAGCGAGAAGAAGGCAGACTTCAAAGGCAACCAGACTTCACAGCACACAAGAATTCAATAACAGGGTTCAGAAGCAGCAAAGCTTAACTCCACACAAGGGTACAATAGCAAGGTGATAATACTTCACCAAGGGGAGCCAGGGTATGAGGCTACAATAGGGAGGCACCAAACCAGAGCATAGAAGTGGGATTCAAAACTTATAATGGGGGTCTATGGAACAGGGGCTGTAGGGGGCAATGACAACAGGATGGTAACAAGCAGGGCAGAAGAGCCACAAAGAAACTCCAGGGCTCCTGGCATGGCTGGGCAGGAACAGGAAAGGCAACAGTTGTCCTGACAACACTCTGTTGTTCCCATCAAGCTTTATGCCCACTGGGAGACAATCAGGAATCAGCAGGCAGGGCTAGGGGCTGCACTAGAGGCCATGTGTAGTTAACAAAACACAACTCAGAGCTCCACAGAGCAATGAGCAGACTTTGGGAAGCTGAGATGGTAGCACAGCGGGACATAGTATTGCTGCAGGACCCCAAAGGACATGAGTTTGGAGGCAACAGAAGTCAGGAAGCAAGAAGGGATAAGTCCATGGGGCAGGTTGAAGGGTTGGATGTGGAAAGCAGGGAGGTGATCTCAACAAGGGAAGCTGAGGAGGAGGAGGATAGGAGAGGAAAGCAAACACGCAAGGAAGAGGAGTAAGAAGTGACACCAAGCCAGATTTTTTTTCAATCTTATTGAAAAATAAGGAAAGATTCTATGCAGAGAGGAGATGGGAGACAGGGGGGTATAAGAAGTGAACTGAAGGTTCAGAAGAGATGGCAGGGACAGAGAGAGAGAGAGACTCAATGTAGGTGACATATCCTCCACTCAAATCGAGACTGGATACCCTTTTAAAAGATATGTTATAGCTCAACCAGAAGTTACTGGTCTGTTTGCAAGAACTGGGGAGGGCTGTACTAGACCCGAAATGTCCTGAAAGATCTCTGTGAAGGGAGGAGGGAGAAAGAGAGGACGCTGATTTTTTTCTTACGAACCAGGCTCTTCCATCAAATTCCTGATTTACTCTTTTACAAGTTGCTGTCTCTGTAAATTTACATCAAAGGCAATTGCCAGCACAATCAACAGCTGCACTGCTGGTTGAGCATGAAAAATGAATTAAACTTTTCTACCAAATCACTTACTCAGATACAGAGAGCGATGGGAGGGTAGAGAGGATAAATAAGACAATCTGGTATAAAACCAGACTCCAAACACCATCACCACTGGCAAGGAAAAGATGTAGGTGAAAATAAAGTTGGCTGAACAGATGGATACTGTGAATTAGCAAAATCCTTCGCCCCGCCCCCTTCTCCAGATTCTAAGCTCTGCCAGCGTAACTGAATCTTGGCTTGTAGTATACCCCTAATTACACACGTCCTGGATGAGAAATATCAGGTCCAAGGGTCAAATGTGGCCCAAGTCTAGTTTTTATTTGGCCCCATTCCAGTTTCTGGATCTGGCCCTTGTTTCTACTCCCAATCACCGAAAGAGTGAGTTCAGGGTAAGGAAGCAGAGAGGAGGTCATGTGCACAAGGTTAGGGGATGGACACATGGCATAGATTCATGATCTGGACCCTCCTCTTCCTGAGTGAACCCCCTTTAAGCACCCCTGCCCCCAACCTCTATGTAGCCCTTGGAGTTTATACTAATTTTCAACATGCCCCCTAGGAGATAAAAGATCCCCCAGCCCTGTCCTAGACCCACACAGTTTTGTCAGAGCTACTGAATCCTGATGAGCTGTATTCTCTACTATTCCAGTCTTCAGTTTCAATGCCCTTCAATCATGACCTGCCTCCTCCCCACTGTTCTAGTCCAGTAATACAGAATTGTTCAGTGTTTTTTCTAATATGGACAAAATCAGCTAACACAGTTGAGAAAACCAAACTCATTTCCAACTGCAGGCCAGTGAGGACTGGATATTAGCTCTTCACAGCTATACTTTTTCATGTACCTGATTTCTTGCCCAAACAAAACCATGGAAGTGATAGAGCAGGGGTGGAGAACCTCATACCCAGGGGCTAAACGCAGCCCTCAGCAAGATTTTATGTGGCCCCTTTCCAGTGCCTAGATCTGGCCCCTGGCTCCATTCTCTGTCTCCAAGTACCGAAAAACTGAGTGGAGCAGTGAGGAGGTATTAGGGGTGTGCACCAGACTCCCATGTCGTTTTTGTTTTTTGTTTTCATTATTCAAAAATGTTGTATTCGTTATTATTATTAACGGAAATGTTGTTTTCATTTTCGGTAATGTTTTTATATCGTTTTCATTATCGTTATCAATATTGGTATCATTTTCATTATTGGTATCGATATTCGTTATCATTATTGATATCGTTATTGATATTGGTACCATTTCAAACAAAGATTTTATTTTTATATCAATATCGTTATTGAATCCTGTGTACAACTAATATTTATCTAAATCTAGAGGAGACAAGGGTAGGGGAAAGGAAAACTATCTATTATCTAATCAATTATCTATATAACTATTCTAATCTAATCTATATGTCTATAATATATGTCTATATCTAATCTATACTACCTATCAACAGGGGGGAGAAGGGCAGGGAAAGGGAGAAGGTAAAATGTAGGGTATGAGGAAGGAAAGGTATACCTAATAAATAAATAAATAATACAATGAGGGCTAGGGAGGATTTTTTATGTGCAAGCACCACAGTTCTGTAAACGTAACCTGACAAGTAGCAGAGCTCTCAAACGAGAGAAAAAACCTCCCCCCCCCACATTATAAAGGGTTGCAGTGCCCTCCCCCAGTGCCCCCAATTGGTTGTGGAAGGCAGCAGGTATGGAGCAATTACAGAGTCCCATGAGACTGCTGGGGCCTGCTTGCGCTGCTCATTGGCCAGGGATAAATCCATCAGATACTACTGAGCTGCTTGCCCCTCCCAACACAGTCACAGTTCAAGAGTTCAACCCTGTTAAGGCTCTGAGATGTCTGCTCCCTCCTGCCCTACCTATATTTTCCCTTCAAAACCCAACTGCAACAGCACTAAAAATGACAATGATAATGACATTGTCGTTTTTTTTTCTTGTTCTCATTTTTGTTATCATTTTTGGTATTGTTTTTGGTATCGGTATCATTACCGTTGTCAGTATTCTTGGTTGTCGTTTTTGTTATTACAATAACAAACATGACAATTTTCGTTATCGTTATTGTAATAACGAAGACATGCACACCCCTAGAGGGCATGCACATAAGGGCAGAGGACAGATCCACAGCACAGAGCCATGATATAGACCCTCCTTTTCTTGAATAAATCTGTTAAGCACTCCCGCCCCCAACTTCTATGTGACCCTTGGAGCTCATACTAATATTCAATGCGGCCCCCAGGACAGAAAAGGTTGCCAACCCCTGTGATAGAACCAAGAACTTTAAAAAATAAATAAATAGAACACATACACACCAGCTGCTATTTTTGAAAAGGCCTCTCATATCAGACAAATGTTTTGAAGCTACAGAGAACTCCAGAATGCTCAACTGATCTGAAAGTCATTAGGAAATGTGGCAGGTAACTTTACAAAGCAAAACTGGAAGAAGAATGTGTGAGCTAGCTACTATACAATTAAAGCTGTTCTCAGTAGTCACGGACCCGTGCACGCACACATTTTAATTTCCTACACACTTTATTTCATGCCACACAGTCTCTAATGGAGTACTAATATTATTGTTTCAAACTGAACAACATGAAAAGAAGCTTTCCCTGGTTTGAAACTCCCATACCCCAATGGCATGTGTTGTTATAATGCAGAATCATGACCAAGCCAGGATGGAGTGACACACAGATGTGTCCATGAGGTCATTATGCCTCTTAAAAGATTCCTTATTCATTAATTCCTGCTATTCTAATGGGTAAACTCTCCAATGTAACATTACTGCCATCAAAGTCAGATAGTGAATGCATGAAAATCTGAGTATGCTCCCTCAGCAGCTTGCTGGATTAAACATTTAATGTGATGTGTCCCTCTGGAAGAAATTACATAGGCTATTAGGAAAGATGTGCCCCCTTCATCAGATGAAATCAAGTGATAATTTCAGTAATCCAACCTAAATAGGCACTGTGAAGATGAGAGGAAAACTGCAATAACTATTATGAGCACTGTGTGGATAAAGAAAGTCAGTGGGTAAGCAAGAGGTTTTACTGGCAGAAAAAAAAAATACTTATGAAGACAACTATGCAGCAACTAGCAGGCAAAACAAAATAGTGCCTCTCTCTTCAAGTTAGCCTACTGTAATTGATTTACCTCTTATTATGCCAGTCCTAATCTGAAGCATGTACATACATGGGCTATGTATACAGTTCAGCTATTAAGATGTGCTGCAGATAAGTGTCACTATCAATGTTCTTTCCATGGGGGAAGCAGAAATGTTACCAAACTGCGCAGCTCTGGCTTCCTGGGGGGCACAAAGCGACAATCTTAATATGCCAGAAGGCACTGAGATACCTTGGCTAAGATGCTTTATAAATAACTCATGGGGGAAATTCCTTAACAGGACATTTATAATACTTTTGCACACTTGTCAGTTCAAATGAGGATTTTCAGACATTTGTGTCAGGCACTTTAAGCGGGGGACAGAGAAAGGTCATCTTATCTCTCACACATAACTCACAGAAGTTTCTAGTCACTTTGTAAGAGGCAAAAGCACTAGGCTACGGTTCTGTAGTAAAAAATGATGCAAATGGCGTTGTTCAATGTTGTCAGTGTGGACCTACATTCAGTGCCCTTGTCATGTATCCTGTATATAGGCATATATTTTTGATCATTTGTGTTTCAATATATTGGAAATCAGAATTAGCCTCTCTGTATGATGACTTCCTAAAGAGCTGTCCTATAGTGACCTTTCTACTGAACTTTTGACCAGTTACGGTCTGGGCCCCTCATACCTTGGGGACCGCCTCGCCTTCCGCACCCCAGGGCGGCCCCTGCGGTCTGCCGGGGGTGCCTTTCTGGAGGTCCCCCATGGTAAATGGGGGGCCACGATGGAGAGGGCATTCTCGGTGGCCGGGCCACGACTTTGGAACTCCCTCCCGGAGGAAGCTCATCTGGCCCCAGGTGTGATGGCTTTTCGCCGAGCCTGCAAGACCTGACTGTTCGCCCAGGCCTTCAGAGGGGAGGGTGGAGTAGAGAGGGGAACGTTGGGGGGGTGTAGTTTTAATTATTCATATTGTCGTTTTTATGTATTTTATTGTTGTTTTAACTGTTGTGAGTCACCCCGAGATACCATAGGCATGAGGGGGGGACCAATATATATAAAGAAATAAATAATTAATAATAATAATAATAATAATAATGGAAAATCAGCCTGTATACTGGAATAGAAGATATAGTCAAGTCTGTTAAAGAAATTAAGAGTTTCTGTTGACTAGAGTCAAGATACGTGACTCCCTGGCAGGGCAGGAAGAGGCCTTGTTTGTTTCAAGTTTACTCATTGTTAATCCTATCTTATATGATAGCAACCGGTCATGGTGGTAGGGGCCAGGGGAAACCAGAAATCCCACTCTTGGTCTATTGGGCCAAATCCCATCGAACAAGTTCGGTCCTATAAATACTTGGGGGTAATATTTGCTTCCAATGGGGGCTGGAAAGAACATTTTGTGGCGGCCCAGGTACTTGCAAAAAAACCCATCTGGGCAATTTTGAGGTTCTTTCTAAGCAAAGGGGGGAAATTAGTGCTACCGGCCCTTCGCCTTTTTAGGGCCAAGGTTCTCGGCCAGCTACTATATGCATTCCCCATTTGGGGCCTCTCCTTCCTCAATCTTTTAGAACCCCTCCAAAATGATTTTCTTCGGCGCATAACAGGAGCTCCTAGGGGTACTCCCCAAGCTATCCTACGAGCTGAAGCCCGGTGCCTTCCTTTAAGGGCATATGCCCTCCAAGCGGTGGTTATGTTTTGGGTCAAAGCAACGCTACTTTACGACCAAGAGGGCTCCCTTTTCTCTCTAGTACTGAGGAGTGGGTTGGGAGATTCCTGGTTACGCCAGACAAAACAAGAAGTTGCCCTGCTGGGATTTTCCCCCGAAGCCCTTGCAAACCTAGGACGGGTAGCTATAAAGTCCCTGATAAAGAGACGCATCCAGGACCAAACGATCCAATTGGAGGGGGCTCTTCTGTTTGCTCAAAAGATAGCCCCCGCATATACTCCTCCCAACCCCCAGTGTTCTGACCCTTATTACCTTTTTGTTTGGGAGGATGTCAAAGAACGTATAGCATATCTTAGGCTGAGGACCAACACGTTCCCCTCGGCAATTATGGAGGGGCGATATAAGCAAATCCCACGGACTATGCGCCTATGCCCATTATGCCAGTTGAAGGCGGTGGATACAACTGAACATATTTTTTTCCACTGCCCTGCTCTTATAGGCCCCAGAACCAAATTCCTAAAGGGCCCCCTTTTGGACCCTCTTCTGCTACGTAAAGACACCCAGAGTTTACTCGGGCCTATCGCCTCAGTACACTCCAGAGCAGTGGCAAGATTTGGAGTGGCCGTCTGGAACATCCGCCGCCCATTCTTTTCTGCCTCAAGTGCCTTGGTTTCTGGGGGGGCTCTGGCATAAGACCGAATGATAGCAGGAATAGATCTAAGATAATATGCCTAAGCTGGCTCCCACTTACTATTCGGATTCCGAATAGCAGGTTTGATGTATATTGTATGTTATTTTACTCTTGTATCTATTGTTATGTCATTTGTTAAAGGGCAGTGCCCTGCAAATAAACTTCTTTTATCCTGATAGCAACCTGTTTTAGTATGTATTAACAGGTTTCTTACTATGTATTTTGAGAAAAACCCCTTCCTGTCAGCAGTTTTGACCTGACGTCATTTTTAGCTGACCTCCAAGCATCTTTCATTCTATAAGAAGGGAGAGGAGAAATGGATTTTTCAGAAAGGTTCCTTTCCTGAAGCTTCTCTCACTTCTTTCAACTGGCAGAATGGGGAAAGGACTGGGTAATATGTTATATCCTATATGATGCATTGAGTCAACCATACCATAAAACTTAGAGCATATGTTATATCTTATAGATGTTAAGATCTTTAAACTTGTAATAAGAGCTGTTCTTTGAACAGAAATGTCCTCTTAAAGTCATGTATTTTAACTGACAGTTTCTTTTGCACTGTCTTTATTTGAACTTAAGTAAACTATTACTTCATATTTTTATAATATTCCTAAAGTCTCATAGCCTCATTTATATAAATGAATTGGTCTTTACAATACTTTGCTGAGCTGGCTGGCTTATTAGCAAAGTGTAAACTCGAATTCCACATATTGGAAAAGAGCGCCCTATATCCAGACCAGATCATGTCAGGCCTGGACCACTAATCGCATTTTCCTTTTGGGGAAACCGCGGCACAACGCAACACCCTCAGATCTGCCATGTGTACAGATTGCTTGCCCACGTTACCTGCTTGGCAAATCTCCCGGCGCAGAATCTCACGCTGATCTCTACACGTGGGTGCAGGAGTAAAAACGTCATCAGTTGGGTCCTGTGGCAATTGTTCTTATGAATGACAGGGCCAGATTTTGAATCCTGTCATTCGTAAGAAAAAAATGCCACAGGACCCATCTGATGACGTTTTTACCCCCACGCCCACATACAGAGATCAGCGTAAGATACCCAGCAGGGAGATTCTGCACCAGGAGATTCGCCAAGCAGGTAATGTGGGCAAGCAGCTAGCCAAACTGCAAGTAAAACTGTATTCTTTCGTTCTCCAAGATTTTTTCATGCTATAAATCCCAAGTGAAGGGAAAGAATGACTCCTAACATTAAAGGCTCCTAAAGTCATTACAAGCATTGTTATGAGTTCACCATATTACCAATGCAGGCCCTGCAACATGTATTCTTCATAAGTGGCCTGGACTAAATATACATAGGTAGAAACATGTATATTTCATAAGTGACCTAGAAAAATATACCTAACCCTACCTGGAGGGCGGGAGTGGAGCAGGTCCAGGTGTTTCAGCACAGTCCTCCCCCACCTTCAGCAACACACCTTCAGGCCCCTTGCAGGGAGCTGTGGTTTCTTGTTCTGGAGGGCAGGGGTGAAGCAGACCCAGATGTTTCAGCAATAGTTCTCCCCCCCGCCCCAGCAACACACCTTCAGTGTCCAGAGTAATTCCTAGATCTAAATATTGAGACTAGGGCTGAGAAAACAGCAAGTGATCCTATTCTGCAGGGAAAGACCGACCTTTTGGGAGCACTTGCAAGTTTTCATCGATATATCATCAGCCTCTCATCATTCCGTGTTTCCACTATTATTGATATCAATGCTTATGATTTTTCATAATTTCCCATCAATTTAATAACTTTCCAGCATTTTTTCATAATTCTTTGGCACCTTCTGGTATTTTCTTGTCATTTTCCAGAACTTTTCCTCGCTTTCCAGGACTATTTGGGGCTTTTACGAGAGTTTTACAGCATTTTTACACCAATTTCCAGCACTTCCCAAGCACTCAGCTAGCACTTTTAAGTCTCTACAGCCCCCATGGTTGTGTGCTGGGTGCACATGGGGTTTGGGATTGGCCATGTAGCAGCGCTGTTCAACTTGTGAAAACAATGGAAAAGCCAGTAAGTTTCTATGTCACATGAATGAAGGCAAATGACCTGTTTCCAATGGAAAAAGCATTCACCATGCATTGTAATTTCAGGCCTAAAACAGCCCTATTTCATCCAGCCAAACTGAGAATAAAATACAATTAAATTTGGATCTGTTTTGCACTTGAAGCTCTCATAGGAGCCAATGGATACCTATGGAAATCATATCCAGAAGCTTCGTTCTTTGGGATCTCTTAAAATGAGCACAGGAGAAAGTGCAGATTGATGGAAACAAGGTACTTCCTTACTCAGACATACTGTGAAAAAGACACTATATTCTTTCTGTCTGCACCATCCCAGCAGCTAGATACGTCTGGGTATTTTGTCACAGACTAATGTGTAACACAAAAAGGTCCAAGCTGAGGTCATGGATTCCTGGATATAGACTTTGGAATCTTGAAGTACATTCTGTGGGTATCTTTTCATTCTAAAAACTGGTGGAAGAAAAGGTTGTCACAAGTTTGTTTGGAGCTTTTACTTTATTTTATTTTTTAATTGCCTGTGAATTCAAACAGGCAGCAATTTCTATTTATCTACTACAAAACTTTCAAACACAACTGGATATCATGTTTTTTTACATATATTTTAAAATATTAATGTGAACATTTTGATTTACATATACAAGTTGCTAAAACAGCCATCTGTAGCACATCCTGTGCATTCTGTTTCAGCATTTCAAACAACCATTCAGAATGAGACGTCAGGAGTTTAAAATCAACGTTTGCCTAAGGAGGTCATCCCAGACTTCTTCCTCCTGAATTTCTACATAGCCTATTTCAGAGCCATTCTGCATTGTCTGTGCCTCTCTGCTTTGATGAGGTGGGTTTTTAGTCCTTGGAAGCCTGTAGAAGATTCAATACTACATGCTGAAGCCTCCATGGGTACACAGATTAAGGTGAATTTATACCAGGGAAGGAGATTAAAGCTAAGACTTGCTGGTGCTTTGATCATGGATATGAAGTTCCAAGATTTCTGAACTCAGACATGAGCCAAAGCTCTGAAGGGAACAGTTGAAAGGGATGGGAAAATGCCCATCTGCAAATTCACAACCCATTTCTTGGCTCAATTGAGATGCCAAGTCTCTTAATCTACTTGGGAGAGGTATGCAGATTTGCTTTTCTTTGTATTCAAGTTGCGTACTCTCACATATTTAGAATCATATCCACCAATCAATTGGCCCTGTCTGCTCCTATGGCTTTTTACTTCGTCCACTCACAAATGTATACATCTGCAAAACTTCCCTTCAACACAAGAGTTCCTTAGCCACAATGTATTGTCCACAGAGAATGGAGCTGAAAGGCAGGGGCGGCTGGTGGGTTTTGATGTTGGAGGGGCACTGGGGCAGTAAGGCTGGCGGGCCTAGGGGCGGAGCCAGGGGGACGGTAGGCGGGGCCAGGGGGATGGTAGGCCAGTGGCATGGCATAACCCAGCAGCAAGGAGTTCCCAGGGTTAACACTGGATGGAAGAAAACACAGTCTACATGCACATCAAGCTTAAAATAAATAATTTATAAACCC
>QEPC01004710.1:329467-417112 GCA_003113815.1 Sphenodon punctatus | reverse complement strand
TTATTATTAACAAACATTTATATAGCGCCAGCAGTGTACCTGGCACTTTACAAAGTAATAAAATAGACATGGTCCCTGCCCCTAGGGCTTACAATCTGAGAGACAGGAGCTGGGGGAGAGACATAGGAAGGGGAACAGGGGGAGAGACAAGGGGTCTAACATTCATGAATATGCAAGGTCTCAGGTGCACGTAATTGGCTTGGTTACGATGAGAATGACAGCAGGCAGGTCCATGTGGCAAGGATAGGGGTAAACAGACTGTAAGTATAGGAAATAGTGGCTCAGCAGGGTAAAGACCATTACCTTATGAGGGCCCAGATCCATGCCCTCCTTTGTCTCCTCATGGTGATGGACCAGTTAAGTTGGTCTGCCCCAGAGACTAATGGATCCCATAGGATTCCAGAACTCTCTGGAGGATTTACCCACTGACCTTAGTGGCCTCTCCATCAATGGCCTGGTTGATCTGTGGTATGGTACATAGACTCAGGTCATCAACATGGTGGCACCCAAGCATCCGCTTCCTCCATGGTCGCAACGCAGATCTCCTTGGTATATGGAGTGGTTGGAGCACAGGTGGTACTTGATTTGCAACAATGCCGACCAACTGTGGCATAGATCATTTTGGAAAACTAAGCCATCATGATGGTGGCAGCAAAGAAAGCTTTCTTTGCTGCTGCCATAACGTCTGCTAAGTGCTGTCCAGTGGAGCTCTTTTGAGTGGTGAATAGCATGCTAAATCCTGGCTGTCCCTACCTGGAGTTAGTCATTAGCTGCCCACGGTCATGAATTTGCCACCTACTTTCCAGCTAAAGTTACTTGTACTTGGCTTGATTTGGGAACTGTGGTTTGTATGCAGAGTCAGAGTCTGGAGTTGGAGAGGTTCAGTTTTGTCTAGTTTGCTTAGATTGGCTTCAATCGGTTTTGCCCACTGATGCAGAGGGTGTGCTTGGAGTGATGTGGGGCAACCAGTTGTGAATTAGATCAATGCCCGTCCTGGCTGGTGAAAGCTAGCCAGGAGACTTTGGGGCCATTGTTGGCTGGGGTTATCAATGCCTCCGTTCAGGAGGGCTGGGTGCTTGATTGCCTCAAAACTGCAGTTGTCCGGCCCCTGCTAAAAAAATTATCTCTTGATGTTGACTCCCCTGCCAGCTATCACCCCCGTCTCTAATCTTCCTTTTTTACAGACGATTGCTGAACAGGTGGTTACCTTGCAGCTTCATGCTGAATCCCATATCAGTCAGGATTTTGACCTGAGCATGGCACTGAGATTGCACTTAGTTGATTACCTCTATTTGGCAATCGACATAAGAAACTGTACCTGGTTGGTTTCAGTGGCGTTTGATACAGTTGATCATGAGGGGTGGGGGATGTTGGCACAGGTGTGTGACCTGGTAGGGGTTCGCAAGACTGCTCTGGCGTGGTTCCACTCATTCCTGGTTGGGAGAACCCAGAGGCTGGCAATGGGCAGTGGCTCATTGTCTCGCAGATGCTCCCTTGTGGGGTTCCACAGGATTCCATCTTGTCCCCACTCCCGCTCAATGTGTATCTGAGGCCTCTGGGTGAGGTTGTACACAGATTTGGAGCAGGGACAGCCCCAGGGTTTGTGAGGCCATGTGCAAAGTCTTGGTGCGGGGCCTAATTTGCATAATTAGGCCCCAACCAATTATGCAAATGTCTAAATTTACATAAAAGTTACTCCCTCTGGACAGGAAGGATTCCGATTCTCCAACCCTCTGAGTGGCCATAGATAAGCATGGCCTCCCAATGCTTCCCCCTCGCCCCCATCTTCCTAGTCAAGCATCTACCACCACTCCCCAGGAGTGGTTCCACTGCAGGGGCAGCCGGGCGGGCAGTGAGGAGGCACGGAAAGACTGACTGTGTCCACTGCCTTACTGGGGGAGGGGGTGAGCTTACCAGTCTGGCCTCCAGGGCCTGTTGCTTCTTGCTGCCAGTGCCGCCTGTGCCTTGTGCACGCATGCGGTGTGACCAGTCCAGAGGTGCTGCTATCACACACACAAGACACCCAAAATGCAGCTAGCTTATTAAGCGCATTATGCCATGAAAAGAGACATATAACCAGTTCAGTTGTGCCCCCATAATCAGTTCATGCTGCCCCCACCCCATAACCAGTTCATTTGCACCCCTGCCCCCATATAATCAATTCACGCTGCCCCCCACCCATAACCATTTAATTTGTGCCCATGGGGCAGCGTGAATTGATTATATGGGGGGCACAAATGAACTGGTTATGGGGTGTGGGTTTAAAGATAGTATTCCTGTTAGCAATAACTTCATTAAGAAGAGTTAGTGAAATAGCAGCCATAATAATCTCAGAACCATATTTGCAGATTTTCCAAGATAGAACAGATATTGTTTTACATCCTAAATTCCTACCTAAGGTAATATAAGTAAGACAGTTGTGAGAATGTGGCCCTTTTTACACGGGCCTCTCCCACCCATGAACACACAGATTTCTGTGTGTTCATGGGTGGGGGAGCCCCGTATGAATGACGTGGTGCACGCACCCATGGTGAGTGGGGGTGCGTGCGCGCCCACCTAACACGCATCCCCACTCACCCCCCACTTGTCCCCATGCACGGAGCAACCAGGGGAAATGGCAGTTACTCCGTGGGTGTGGATGAGTGGGGATACGTGTGCGGACATGTGCATGCCCTGCCCACGCACCAGCGTGCCCATGGACTCCCCACCTGGCGGAGCTATATAACAATGGCCTGTGAGGAGCCACTCAAAGAACAGAAGGTTGCTACTTTGTAAACAAGGTTCTTTGAGGTAGCTCCAAACATTCTCACAACACCCATCCTCCCAGCCCCACATGGAATTTTTTTCTTATATTCCTAGAAAGGGTTGGAAGGAACTGTCATTCTAAGGGGGGAGAGCGCTTTTTATACTAGAGGAGCTCGAAATCATCACGTAGTCGATTATTTGAATAGGGTGAATGTGCACAATCCAGTTGTGAGAATGTTTGGACCTATCTCGAAGAACCTTCTTTACAAGGTAATAACCTTCTGATCACTCACATGGGGAGGAGTTGTTTGTAAACAAACAGCTTTATCTCCCTGCCTGATCGGTGTGTCCCAGTGTCCCTCTGCTGCTGCTGCAGCACTACTAGTAGGCAGAGGCAGGTGAGGGATGGGGACCAGAGCCAAGGTGAGGAGGCAGAAGAACTTATTGGGGGAGAAGCTGGCTGCAGCTTGCCCCCCAGCCAGGTAAGCGCAGGGCCCCAGCTGGCCTCGGGCACATGCCTGGGGCCGGCTCTGATTTGGAGTGAAGTATCATCAGTACGCTGATGACACCCAGCTCTGTCTCTCTATCATCTGACTCAGGTCCTGCAATCTCAGTGCTTACTCAGTGCCTGGCTACCACTGGGGACTGGATGCAGGTGAGCCAATTGAAGTTGGATCCAGACAAGACCGAAGTGATGTTGGTTGGCCAGCTGTGTGACCACATAAGAACCCCTGTTAATGATGGTATCCAGCCTCCTCTGGTCACTCAGGTTCACAGCCTTGGGGTGCTCTTGGATCCATTGCTGCACCCGGATTTCCAGGTTGCAGTGGTGGCTAGGAGTGCCTTTTACCAATTACATCTGATGAGAACGCTACGACCTTTGTTATCAGATTTAGATTTGGCCACCATCATCCATGCCTTTGTGACCTCAAGGCTAGACACCTGCAATGTGCTCTATATTGGACTGCCCTTGCTGACTGTTCAGAAGCTGCAGTTGGTACAGTATGGGGAGGCCCATCTTCTATCGGGGGCAGGTTATCAGGAGAGCATTACATCTGTGCTCCAGAACCTGCACTGGCTATCAACAGTTTTCCAGGCACAATTCAAGGTACTGCTTTTGACCTATGAAGCCCTAAATGGCTTCGGTCCCAGGTATCTGAAAGACTTCCTCCTCCCTCATGTCCCACTGCAGCCTCTGAGGTCAGGCAGGAGTGCCCTCTTGCAGGTACCATCTGCCTGTGAAGTTTTTACAGCTAGGGCATGCAGAGGCACATTCTCAGTGACTGCCCCATGATTATGGAACTCTGTCCCCTTGGAGGTTCACTTAAGCCCAAGCCTGTTCATCTTCCAGAAACACTGCAAGACCTTTTTATTTGGCCAGGTGGGATTGTACTTGAGTCTTTTAGAAAAACAGTAGCTGTTAGAAACAGAAGGCTACTGATTGAATTAAACACAAGAGATATTGTGAGACATTAAATTATGGAGAGTTTGGGAACGCCAACATAATTTCTTTGCAAGTATTTTAGTAGAAAAGTAAATGGAAAATCTGTTAAAGCTCAGTACAAATTCTGTTTTTCTGAGTACATGACATGTGCAGATAGAATGAAGACGCATATGTTTCATTCCTGTGCTAGGTGTCCAGCTACTGTTAAAGACAGATTATTGCAGTCAAAACAGTAAGAAAGGGCAAACTGCTCTACATCAAAATTGTTTTTTCCCCCCTCTTCACATTCTACTTCATCTTCAGCAGCATCAGAAAACAGTCTTGTAATGAAGATATGAGTGATTGTTGAAGTGTTGATAGTTCCATTTGTGCATGTGTGTCCACCAAGCAGCAAGCCACTCAGCTGCCGATAGGACACACACACCCCGAGCCCACACACCCCGCAGGCTGGAGTATGGAGCAGGAGTCGTGCCTGCTCCATCCCCCAGGCTGCAGCGTGTGTGGACTCGGATGTGTGTGTGTCATATCGGCAGAGGCGCCCCATTGCATTGAGCGGCTTGCTGCATGGGGGGACACGCATGCACAAATGTGCGCCTGCCACCTGCCCAGGCACTGCACCAGCGGGCCTCATACATGGCCTGTTGGACTGCATCCATTGTCTTCTCATATTTTTTCTACTTCATATGCTTCAGTATCAAGAATAACTACTTCTGTAAAGTACTCAAATGGTCATCAAATTGGCATTAAGAGTCTTTTTAGATAAAATGTCTGATGAGCAGAAAAAGAAACTTGATCATCCATGGGAGGCTTTTTGGAGGTTCTCCGGGCGGGGCGGGTGGCCACCGATGTTAGATCTTTTTCGGTGGCCGCCCCTGTGCTGTGGAATTCGCTCCCAGAGGAGGCTCGGTTGGCTCCCACTCTCCTGCTATGTTGGCAAGAAGGGAGGAGGGGGGAGGTTTTTTTCTTTTCCCCACATATTGTATTTCTAAATTGTTTTTTTAAAAAATGTTATTGTTTTATTGATTATTGTTGTTCACCGTCCCGGCCTGCCCTGTGGGCAGGAGGGGCGGAATATACATTTTACATAAATAAAATAAAGAAAAATGTTTGCTAGAGGTATTTATGCCAGTAACACACAGTTTTAAACAGTTGAAAATCCTTTCATGCTAGAATTGTTTTCAAAAATTATGCCCAATTTACAAAGTATGGCTTGCAGGAAGTCTGAATACTTAAGTGGAAGATGTGAAAAAGATAGTTGGTATTCTTATTGCACAAGCTCTTCATGTGTCTTTAGTGTCTGATGCGTGAAGCAATAGTAACAACGATAGTGTCATCAACTTCATGGTAACAACTCCAAAACCAGTGTTTTACTCCTTTCAGTGCACAACTGAACATCATCACAGAGCCTAATATATTTCTAACTACTTAAAAAATATAATCAATTAATTAGGTCCACAAACAGTTATTTCAGTTGTGACTAATATGAAAGCTGCTTGGGCTTTGTTGATAAACGAGGATCCACAACTTTTATTTTATGGATGTGCTGCCCATATGATCCGTCATTCATGATGCCGAGGGTCTGACATCTTTCTCATCACATGTATCAAAAGTGAAAAGCGTTGTCAAGTTTTTAAAAACAAACTACAAACTGTCATATTTCAGCACCACTTAGTAAAGCATTCAACTGCTCCCCTGTACTCAAATGGGTATCCTCTATTAAATCTTTCAGAGATTTCCAAACATGCAAGAAGACACTTCAATCAGCTGCTCTTGAAGGAGTGGCCAGGTGTCGCCCTCAAGTAATCGGCACTGACATTCTTGCTGATAATATGTTTTGGATGAGAACCTCAAAATGTATTTCACAGCTAGATCCTGCAGCTCAGTCCATTTAGAATGTGGGAAATGATAATTCTACATGGTCTGATGCCAGGGAATGAGTTCCTGAACATTAAGAAACGTATTTGTGAGTATACTATATGAAGTCCACTTACAGAAGCTGAAGAGAAAAATAGACAACACAATATCATGAGAAAATCAAGTGATCAGTTCCACACATAATACTGCTCATCTTCTTGATCCACATTTCCAGGGCCATGACCTTTCTGATGATTAATTTGATTCAGCTTGCAACCTTTTATTTAATTAATTAATTTATTTATTTATAAAAACTTAATACCCCGCCCCTCTAACATAGCAGCTCAGGGCGGCTTACAAACCATAATAATAAATAAACATTAAAAATAAATAAAACAAATCACAACAGGTTATAAAAAAAACCTCCCACCCCTCATCCTTCACCCATCTCCCCCACCAAACACCTGACAGAACAGCCAGGTCTTACAGCTTCATGGAAAAGAGGAGAGGTCCGGGGCCAGCCGGGAGTTCCACAGCCTTGGTGCAACCACCGAGAACGCCCTCTCCATTGTGGCCCCCCAAAAGACTTGGAGGACCTTGAGGAAGGTGCCCCAGGATAACCGCAGGGGCCGATCCAGGACCAGAGGGGTGAGGCGGTCCTGCAAGAAGGCAGGGCCTAGGCCATTTAGGGCTTTATAGGCAAGCACCAACACCTTGAATTGGGCCCAGAAGACTATAGGCAGCCAGTGCAGAGATCAAACTGGTGTAATATGCTCCTGGCAGCCCAACCCCATTAGGAGGTGGGCCGCCGCATTCTGCACCAGCTGCATTCTCCAAGCCATCACCATGGGTAGCCCCACGTAGAGCGTGTTACAATATTCCAGTCTAGAGATGATGAAAACATGCATGATAGTGGCCAGGTCGGAGTCCAAAATGTACGGCTGAAGCCGCTGTACCAGATTTAATTGGTAAAAAGCACTCCTCGCCACAGCCCCCACCTGGACATGCAGCCAGAGCTGCGAATCAAGGCACTGATGAAGAAAACCCCAATATTCTGTTTGTCCTATAGTACCCTCTGCCATCTTAGACAATATTAAGATTTTATAACCTGTAGTTACCCCATCATGCTAGGAATGCTTGCTTCACCCTTAAAATTAGACAGGCTCTGCTTCTCATCAGATAGATAAGCCCCACCTTTGAAGATTACTTTGTTTATAGGGAGGACTCCTTTAGCTCAAGAATGCACCTGGCTTTGGTCTAGATAAAGACCCTCCCTATATCTCCCTAATTCCTCTCTTATCTGAACTTAGAAGAGAACTGTCTTTTCTTTAAATAATGAGTTTGCAAGTTATGCTGTCATGAATGTTTACTGCACCGTTGCGGCAACCCATGTATGGGCTTTCCGCCCAAGGATTTCTGTATAAGAATATAGTGCTCTTTGTTGTGGGGTGCTCAGGATTCCATGATCCTAGAGGCCCACAACGCGTTGTGTAAATCTGCTGAATAAAGAGTATCCGCTGTTTGCATCTGCAGCCTCCTCGTCTCTTATCTTTACCCACGGAATTCCACGTCAATTCTGGTGTCAAGAAGTGGGATTCAAGGAACACAGGAGTCCCTTGGAGATCCTGCGGTAAGTGCTGCATCTCTTTAAAAATCCCAGGGGGACGCCCCAGGGGCTCCGGGTGTGCAGGTATCAGAACTAAAGTTCTCCAGGCTGCCTCGGAGTTTGATTTGATTGCAATCCTGCTGCTGTATTAATTATAATGGGAACGGCGGAGTCCAAGGTCTCACTGGAACCTAGCCCAGTGAGCCCGGTGGGATACATGGCTCGCCAGTATGGAACATCTGCTGTAAAATGGGTTGAGAAATGGAATTTTTACACTTGGGATCGGCCAGATTTGCAGTTCCCCTTGACTGGCTCTTTTTGCATCCCTGTGTTGACTCACTTGAGACAGAATTTGGAAGCAAACCACCCAAAACAGATGGATGTTTGGTTTCTCTGGGACGACGAGGCGAATCGGCCAAGTGTCCAAAAGAGATATTGTCCGCTGGCTGGGACAGACTTTGTCTCGCCCCTGCCATCGGCTCCCCTGCCGCGCTCCATCTACCCGGTAATCTCCCCTGTCCCAGACCCTCTGGGAGATCCCTTACTGGACTATCCCCCTCCCTATAGGTCCACTAACCCCTTTGCCGGAAGCCTCTCTGCGCAAGCTTCCCCTTCCCAGTCACCCCCTGATCAGCTCCCGGGATCTTCTGCCGCCTCCACTAGCCCTGCCACCTCCACTCCTCCCCTGGAGGATGAGGATACCTCCACTCTCCCTCGGAGACAGAAACTCCAGCCAGTTTCCCTTCTCCAGCTACCCTTTGACCAGCTCCCGGGATCATCTCCCGTCCAGATAGTTCTCTCTCTGGATCATATCCCGAGGCTTCCCCCGGTCCGAGTTGAGGATGAGGAGACCCGTGACTATGTCACTCCCCGGCGCCAGACCTCTCCCCCTGTAGAACAGCGAATGGTCACGCGCTCCATGACTGAGTCCCTCGGGTCTGAGGGAATGATTTTAGAAGCTCCCCTTCGAGACGTCCCATCCTCGGCTCAGGGAGACGGAGTACGCTCCCATAATGCTGCCCTGGCTGCTCATAACCCATCCACTGCCCCTAATGTTGTGTTAGCTCCACTTTGAGACTTCCCACCCCCAGCCCAGGGAGGAGAAGTAGTTGCAGTCCATGTCCCCTGGACCCCGGCTGATATAATGAACTGGACTAGTACCTTCCCCAAATTAAGAGAGGATCCTATAGGATTCCAGACCAAGCTGCAACAAATAATATCTAGTTTCCGCCCGACATGCGCCGATATAGAAATGCTTTTAGACAGTGTTTTAACTAGGGAACAAAGAGCAGCCCTTTTTGCCAGAACTCGGGAGGGTAACAATGCCCATGCATGGCCGCGTGACAACCCCCCTCATTCAACCCAGCAGGAGCGGGACCAGATTAGCCGTTATCTTTACCGCCTATTGGACGTCATCCCCTCGATGGCCCCAGTGAGCCGGAATTGGTCCAAAGTTTCTAACACTACCCAGAAAAAAGATGAACACCCTGCTGACTATTCAGCTCGGTTGCTGGATGTTGTCCGTCTCCACTCTGGAATGAATCCGGAGGAAGAGGGAAACCAAGGGGTCCTGGTGTCTTTGTTTGTTCAGGGACTTTTGCCTGCTATACGAACCAGGCTGCAGGCGGCAGTCCTAAATTGGAAGACAAGCAAACTTGATGACTTGGTTTCTGCCTCCTCTAGAATTTGGGAGATGATTCAGGAGGAGGCAGAGAAAAAGCCCAACCGATTAAAATTTGTGTTGTCCAAAATCAGCCCTATCGCGGTAGGGGAAGAGGGGGTCCACATCGCCCTCCTCAGCACCAGAGTTACCCGCCCGTGCCTCCAGGCCAACTCGGGGATCTCCAGAGCCCCTCCAACGCATGGCCAGGGATCCCCCGAGATGTGTGTCACCAACAGGGACACTGGAAGGGCCAGTGCCCGAATAGGTCCAAAAGGGGCAGAGGACGTGGCCATGCTTTTGTGCCACCTGCCCAGCACACATGGAATCCTAACCCTACCCCAGCCCAGCCCCCTTTTATCCCCCCTGCATACCATGGGGATAATCTTTTCTGCCCTGCCCCACAGGGGCTGCAAGGACAATTTTATCAACATGTCCCTTCCAGCGATGATCCCCAGGCCTGACGCGATGCGGCCTCAGCCTCTGACATCCTTCCCCTTTCCTCTGACGGGATGCTTTCCCTTACTGTTGCCGGAGCTGAGGCCCCCTTCTTGGTTGACGCTGGGGCCACTTGTTCTATGCTCCAGTCTTCCCTCTTCCCTACAGTGGTACCTTCCACCTCCTCCCTGTCTACTGTAGGGGTGGAGGGCATTTGCTCTAGAGTGCCTCTTTCTGAGCCCACCACTGTAACCATCGGTCCACTCACAGAGAGACATTCTTTCCTCTTAAGCCGCAACACGCCGGTAAATTTGTTAGGAAGAGACTTGCTTTGCAAATTGAATGCTAAAATTCTCTGTTCACCTGATGGTGTTTTTCTGGACCTGCCGCAGCCAATTTTTCCTGTACTTCTCATGACCCTTGCTACTGAGGAGGCAGGACAAGAGTTTCTGCCTGATCACCAGGAATTCTTGTCTACTTTGCCTCCCGAATTGTGGGCAGCCACCCCTGATGATGTGGGGCTGTTGCAAGGCATTGCACCTTTGCAAATTTCAGTACAACTTGACAAGTCTTTTCCCTCCGTTCCTCAGTACCCTTTGTCTGCTGAAGCTACAGCCGGCATTCACCGTGTCATTCAAAGCTTCCTTGAACAAGGCATTTTAACACCCTGCTTGTCCCCTGTTAACAGTCCCATCCTGCCGGTAAAGAAACCAGGAAAATTCCATCCTGATGGCTCCCATGTTTATCGGTTTGTCCAAGATCTGCGAGCAGTGAATGATTTTGTTGTTCCCTTGCATCCCATGGTTCCTGACCCGGTTCTCACTATTGCCTCCATACCTGCTGATGCTAAGTTTTTTACTGTTGTTGATCTCTCTCAAGCCTTTTTCTCTGTCCCTATACACCCAGATTCTCAGTATTTGTTTGCCTTTACTGACCCCTCCACACGTTGCCAACTTACTTTTACCCGCCTCCCCCAGGGTTTCCGTGATTCCCCTTCCCTTTTTGGATTGGCTCTCCGCCAAACTTTGTCTGATTTTGTTGTGCCTTCCGATGCAACACTCATTACTTATGCAGATGATTTGCTGATTGCTGCCCCAACCTTAGAAGTTTGCCAGGCTGCCTCTCTTGCACTTTTACAGCATTTGGCCCTGAAGGAACATAAGGTTTCTCGTGCTAAACTCCAGTTTTGTCAACCCCAGATTCAATACCTGGGACACGTGATCACTGCTGAAACTCGCTCCCTCTCCTTGAACAGGCTGAACGCCATTATGTCCCTGCCAGTGCCCTCTACCCCTCGGCAATTACAAAAATTTTTGGGTGCTGCTAATTACAGTCGTCAGTGGATGCTGGGCTATGCCCAGTTGGCTCAACCTCTCTATTCTGCACTGTCCCTTGATCCTTTTCTCTTGTCTCCTGAAGCTGTACAATCATTCCAGGATTTTTGAATTGTCTTTGCTGGCTCCTAAAAATGTTACTCTTCACCGTGTTTCTGCTTTGAATCCTGCTTCTCTTCTGCCTGTCTCTGACTCTGACGACATGACTCTCTCCCATGACTGTGTTATCAGCATGTCAATATTTACACTGACTCTCGCTATGCTTTTGGTGTCTGCCACTCCTTTGGCAACAGATTTGCTGATCAAACTGCGAAACGAGCAGCAAAATCTGGCCCTTCTCTCTGCCTCGTTGCCGCAGTTTCCCTTTCAGATACTTCTCCGGCTGATGTCCCCTCCCTTGAAGACCTCGCTGCCCAGCAAGCTGCTGCCCATCCCTCAGAACAACGCATCTGGACGCGAGTTGGCTGTTCCCCTGACTCTGATGGCATCATGCGCCACCCTGATGGACGTCCAGTAGCACCGCGTGCCTTGGTGCAGCATTTGGCTCGAGTGTCTCACATAATGACACACTCTAGCAAAGGGGGGATAGCTGCAATGATTTCTGCCTCTTGGTTTGCCCCTTTTGTCACTACTGAAGCCCGCCGGGTTACCCAATCCTGTGCCACCTGCCAACTGTTCAACCCGGCTCGTGCCCAGCCTTGTCACCCATCCTCCTGCCCATGGAGTGACGGGCCCTTTCAGAATCTCCAGATAGACTTTGCTGATTTACCCCCGGCACAAGGTTACAAGCACATGCTGGTAGTTATCTGCCTTTTCTCTGGCTGGACTGAGGCCTACCCTTGCCGCCGAGCTACTGCCGCTACAGTTGCCCATGAGCCCCTATGAACTTGTCTTTGGACGGGCCATGCAAGTGGGCATTGAACTGCGCCCTCCTCAGCTGTAAAAGTTAAAAGAAAAAGTGCCTGGATCCACCCTTCACATTGCAAAAAACCTCTGAGCCTATAGAAAGAGGGCCAGAGGAACAGGGTGCAAGTGCTGGTAACCTCTCCCCTGTACAAGAACCGGCTGTGCCACTTCATGATGAAGAAGAAGCACCACAACAATAATATTTCCACAAGGAGCAAATAAAAAAACAGCAGCCAACCTCATGGCCTGAAGAGTATGCTCCTCCTGACAAAGACCAGTACTCGACCTGTGCCTAATCAAAATAAACTATTTCTGCCTTGTGTCAAGGGGGGTTTCTACAGTTCTCAGCACAACCTAAGTGAAAAGAACTCCCCTTGAGAAAGACGTTCTTTAGACTCTGCTAATACCTTTTGTTAGTAATAGAACAGCTTCGCATTGATTTAAATGTATCTAACTGTTGAATTTGTGCCTCTATTCCCTCCCACTCCTTTGAGGGTATTCCTATGTATGCACATCCGCTTAATCACAGTGAATGTTGCACTTACATACCAGACAACAGTTACACCATTTTTCAAAACGCACAGCATCTTAAAACTGCTGTGATAAAACTCCACGAATCACAAAATTGGGGTTGGTGGTCCTGGCTCACTGACCTGCTTCCAGATATCCCAGGTTGGATTAAGCACATGTTATTCTTATTATTTGCTGTCATTTTAGGCCTTGGCCTTCTCTACTTACTGTGTAAACTACTCTTTTGGTGTGCTAAAGGTTTAGCTTCATCCAACTCAAACCCTAGGCCTGCTCCCTTGCTTGCTTCTGTAACTTTGCCTGCTGCTTCCATGTGCAAGGGATTTCCCCAGCCAACCCCAGCCTTGCCCAGACTCCGCTTTCCCCCGAGGGCCCGTAGACAGAAGCGGTGGTTCATATGGTGATACTTTTCTCTTAAGTATCAGACGGGGGAGTTGATGAAGAAAACCCCAATATTCTGTTTGTCCTATAGTACCCTCTGCCATCTTAGACAATATTAAGATGTTATAACCTGTAGTTACCCCGTCATGCTAGGAATGCTTGCTTCACCCTTAAAATTAGACAGGCTCTGCTTCTCATCAGATAGATAAGCCCCACCACTGAAGATTACTTTGTTTATAGGGAGGACTCCTTTAGCTTAAGAATGCACCTGGCTTTGGTCTAGATAAAGACCCTCCCTATATCTCCCTAATTCCTCTCTTATCTGAACTTAGAAGAGAACTGTCTTTTCTTTAAATAATGAGTTTGCAAGTTATGCTGTCATGAATGTTTACTGCGCCGTTGCGGCAACCCATGTATGGGCTTTCCGCCCAAGGATTTCTGTATAAGAATATAGTGCTCTTTGTTGTGGGGTGCTCAGGATTCCATGATCCTAGAGGCCTGCAACGCGTTGTGTAAATCTGCTGAATAAAGAGTATCCGCTGTTTGCATCTGCAGCCTCCTCGTCTCTTATCTTTACCCACGGAATTCCACGTCAGCACACCCCGAGACTTTGAACCTGGGTAACCAGCGGGGGGCAAACCAATAATGGGGGATGCCACCTCCACCAACTTTCCCACTAGCATCACCTCCGTCTTGTCAGGATTTAACCTCAGTCGGTTAGCCCTCATCCAGTCCCCCACAGCCATCAAGCACTGGGTAAGCACTGAGATTGCCGGGCCTGGGTCGGATGAAAAAGAGACATAAAGCTGGGTGTCATCAGCATATTGATGACACCGCATCCCAAACCCCCTCACCAAGCAGCTGCATGTGCACGTTGAACATGAGAGGGGACAAAACAGAACTTTGCGGGGACTTCACACGAGAGGTGAAAAATAATCCCCGAGCACCACTTGCTGCGTTCTTCCAGCCCAAAGGAAGCAGGACCATTCAACAGTCCCGCCAACCCAAGCACGGTCCTGCAGACGAGCCACCAACAACTCATAACCAATGGTATCAAAAGCACCCGACAGATCTAAAAGAATCAGCAGGGTTGAACGACCCTGATCCAATTCATGGCGAAGGTCATCAACCAATGCCAGAAGCGCAGTCTCAGTACCACAGCTCGGACGAAAGCTGGACTGCAAAGGATTGAGAAAACAGACACAGTCCAGATGGTACTTCTGTAGCTGCCAAGCCACAACCCGTTCAATAATCTTCCCTAAAAAGTGAAGGTTAGAGACAGGCCGACAGCTGGCATGGGAGTCAACGTCAAGTGATGGTTTCTTGAGCAGAGGCTTCACCACCGCCTCTTTAAGAGAGCTTGGCACTCTGCCCTCCCGAAGGGAGGCACTGACCACCTCAGCCAGCAACAGCCCCAACGTCTCCCAGTTAGCCTTAACCAGCCGGGACGGGCACAGGTCCAGTTCACAATTGGTGGCCCTGACTGCCCCAAGAACATCCCCCGCATCGGCGGGTGTCACCCACACAAATTGATCCCACAAAATCAGACAAGGCGGGGTTTCCATAACCTCTGGTTCCGCAAATGTAATAAGTGCAGCGTCGAAGTCTTGGTGAATACGAGCAATTTTGTCCACAAAATAATCCACAGACATCTCAGAAAGGGGACTAGATGACTCCACTTCCAGGCGGAGGGAGGCCGAAACGACCAGCTCCCGCACCACCCGGAAAAGCTCCACTGGACAGGATTTTGCAGGCGCTATGAGGGTAGAAAAAAACTCCTTTTTTACTATCTGCACAGCCACAGCATAGGCTCGTAAACTAGCTCTATGATGCAACCTATTGGCTTCAGCACAAAAACTGCACCACTGTTGCTCCAACCGCCGCCCTTCTCACTTCAGCAACCACAGTTCCTCAGAAAACAAAGGAGGCCTGCGGTGCCGTCGCTTAGGGAGCGGATGCATAGGAGCCTTCCAATCAATGGCCTCAGTCAACGGAGTATTCCAGAAGGTGACGAGGTCATCGATGGGACAGTTGTCAAGATCAGGGGGTATCT
This sequence comes from Sphenodon punctatus, assembly GCA_003113815.1. Classification (NCBI taxonomy): domain Eukaryota; kingdom Metazoa; phylum Chordata; class Lepidosauria; order Sphenodontia; family Sphenodontidae; genus Sphenodon; species Sphenodon punctatus. Next base: position 402,163 of record QEPC01004710.1, on the reverse strand, counting down.
CACCCAGAGCATTCTGGAATCACGCCGGTTCCATCAGTCTCTGGGGGCAAACCATCCAAGTCAGTTCTGCACCTTTCCGGGGGCAGACATGCGCCAGGAGACAGGTCTGCAGGAGGTAATGATCCATCCATGACAAGGACACAGCTGATATCTCCCCCACTAATGGATTCCTGCCACAAGGTCAGTGCAAAATATAAGCAGGGACCCAAGTTGACTGTTGCTGCAATTTGCAGTGATTTTTGCAGAATCAGCCAATCCTCGCAGAATCAGCCAATCCTCACAGTGCCATGCTGAAATTTCAGTGACACTGCAGTGGGGGCTGTCTGCAGGATCTTTAAATCCTGGCTCAGGCATAAACTTGTCGCCTGACCCTAAACTAAAACTGCTGCTGCAGCTGCCGTCTGTCCGGGAGGTGTGACCATGACCCGAGGGTAAATAGGCCCCTGGGAGATGAATTGTGGGTGGGTGGGGTCTGAAGGCCCTATGTTTGGGTGAGGGAGGTCTGGGGTTTTAATATGAGGTGGGAATTCTGGGGTGCTGAAATTCCAGAGGATTTTAGTCGCGTTTGATTCGCAAAGTTGTGATTCTATGTCAAACCTGTTGCAAATTTGCTTCCCAGCATGCATAGTTATGCAAATCAAGTTAATTATGCAAATATTAATGCTTGCGGTGAATTTGCAGAATTTGGCTTTATTGGTTGCAGAATTTAAGTTTTTTTGGTGCAGTGAACTCGGGTCCCTGAATATAAGGTCTAAGCTATGTCCCACATCATGTGTTGGGCTGATATCTGGGACAGGACCATGGTTGTCATGGCGGCCATGAACTCACACTCCACTCCTCCAAAGCTGGCATCAGCGTGAATATAGTAGCTGTTTAAAGGATATAAAAATGAACAAGGAATTCTGGTGGCGATAGCAATCTATAAATGAAGAACCAGTCCATTCAGTCATAAACCAATGTGGAGTGCAATTCCAGCAGTTCAATCAAAACAGCTTTCTCCAGCATTATGGTGGAAAAGGTTGTGTCCTCCTTGCAGACTAGCTACAGTGGCAGAAGTTCTTTTAGCACTCTCATGCCCTACTGCATGTGCGGAACAAAACTGGTTAGTTTGGGGAAATCATCCATTAAAAAAAAAAAAGAAAAGGAAAGATATAGACCGAACACCTCCACTACTGAGTAGCTTACAACTCTGTATCACAACAATTTAAGATTAGAAAAGAAAATAGGAGATGAAGAGCTGACTCAATATTCAGGTGAAGAACAAAAGGAAATACTGATGATGAATTTAATGACGATGGTGAAAACAAAGCAGTTGAAGCCAATAAAGATAATAAAAAGCAAAATGCTTTAAGAGTTGGCCTGCTGCCTGCTTAGCATAACTGCCTTTAAAAACTGACTTTGTGGGGGTTTTATAGTTGCTGTTAATTTGTTTTTTTTCTGTTAATTTTTTTTTTTTTTTAATTGTAACTGTTTAGGTTGACCATGGGATACCAGGATAAAAGTCAAGGGGGAGAAGAACTGTTCAGTCTTGAATATTGTTTACATTTATAGTAACATAACACTGTTAAAAGTTGTAATAATTCATTATAATTTTTAAAAAGTCAATTTCATTGTTTCACAATAACAGTTAACTAATGTTTTGTAATTAGCTAACCTGCTGATGATTAAAGTCTCGCTTTGTTATTGTTCTAATAAGTTAAGACTTTTAAAATACTTGACCATTACATCATCATCACAATCACAATAATGATGATGATATTTTTTACTTTTATATAGCACCCCCGTCATGGCACTCAGAGCACTTCACAGAGAACTAATTAACACAACTTTTAATTCTCACAAAATCCCTGTGAGGTAGGTTAGGCTGAAAGAATGGCCCTTTTTACACGATATGTTCCCACGCATGGACATGCATCATCCACACAGGGGAGTGTCTCGTGTAAATGCGGGGATGCGCATTCCAGCAACCCACACATTCCCCCACATCCCCACCCATGGAGCAACCGGTGGCAATGCAGGCCGCCCCCCCCCACCCCGCATCGCCCCTGCAGCAGTGTGCACATCGACTGCTCCCTCAGTCACAGCCTGTTCTAAAAAGGCCAATATTGTGACTGGCCCAAAGTCACCCAGAGAGTGTCTGGCTAAGGCAAAACTTGAACCAGGGCCTCCCCCTACCTTCTGGTCCAGGTACTATGCCTTTAGCTAATATCTATTTTATTTTTTAATTCATATTTATTTCCCACCATTCCCTGAATGCTCAGACTAATATTTGACTAGCCAAATGTCCAAACCTACTTAAAATACAAACATCAGCTACATATATTTATTCAGCTACATTTAAGTTATTCAGGAAGGCTTTTCATGGACAGATCATTACCTCTTGTGAGCACATCTCCTGGCGCATGAAAGCTCTTGGGGTGTTACCCTCTGATCTTGATGACCACCCGATGACCTCGTGGCTTTATGGAATACCTTGCTGTTGGAGGCCATCGACCAGACAGCTCCGAGGCATCCACTCCCTTGGCAACAGCTCCTCAGGCCTCTGTGGTTTACCTAGGGCCTGAGGCTGCTGAAGCAGGAGGGGAGGCAGTTGGAGCGATGGTGGCACCATTCTCGTGCTGAAGTTGACAGATTGCAACACAGTCAGTTTACATGCCTATGCTGTAGCTATAAGGGCAACAAAAAATGATTTTTTTGCTGCCCATATAGCCTCTGCAAAATCTCGTCCAGGGGAGCTTTTCCAGGTGGTGAGAGGGCTGGTCGGTCCTCCCTCCCTCTGCCTGGAATCGGAGTTATCTAATGCCAGCTGTGACATGTTTGGTGATTATTTTGCAGAGAAAATCGCTCGGATTCACCACAACTCAGATGCCACACTTATTGCAGTGGGTGAACCAGAAGTTGTGGAAGCCCCGCCTTGTCCGGTTTTGTGGGATCAATTGTATTTATTTATTTATACAAAATTTTTATCCCACCCCTCCTGCCCACAGGGCAGCCTGGGGCAGCAAACAGCAAATATAAAAACAATAAAAAGTTAAAATTCACAAAAATGCAGGGGGAAAAACTCCCCACCCTACCCCTCGCCACAGACCTGGCAGAAGAGTCGAGTCTTACATAAATGCTGAAATAACAGGAGAGTGGGGGTCAACCGAGCCTCCTCCGGGAGGGAATTCCACAGCACAGGGGCGGCCACCAAAAAAGATCTAACATTGGTGGCCACCCACCTCGCCCGGGGAACCTCCAAAAAGGCTCCCACGGACGATTTCAAGGGTCGCACGGGCACATGGGGAGTGAGGCGGTCCCACAGATAAGTAGGGCCCAGGCCGTGAAGGGCGTAAAGGTTAAAACCAGCACCTTGAACCTCTCCCAGTGCTTTATAGGCAGCCAGTGCAAAGTCCGGAGCACTGATGTCATGTGCTCCCTGCGGCCCGCCCCCATAAGGAGATGGGTCACGGCATTTTGCACCAGCTGCAGCCTCCGGACCAGCNGAGCACAGGTGTCATGTGCTCCCTGCGACCTGCCCCGGTAAGGAGACGGGCCGTGGCATTCTGCACCAGCTACAGCCTCCAAACCAGCTTCTTGGGCAGCCCCACGTAGAGCGCATTGCAGTAATCCAGCCTTGAGGTGATGAAGGCATGGATGATGGTGGCAAGGTCAGAGTCTGAGAGATACGGCCAAAGCCAGCGGACAAGATGTAACTGCCGAAACGCAGTCCCCGTCACAGCCACAACCTGAGATTCCAGACTGAGCTGTGACTTGAGGAGCAAACCCAGACTCCGCACTTGAGGGACCATGGGAGGGTGAACCACCCCCCAACAAGAGGAGATTCAACCACCCCCAGGGCCCCCAAGCCCTCGCCCACCAACATCACCTCCGTCTTGTCAGGATTCAATTGCAGATGGCTTGACCACATCCAAGCCCCCACAGCTGACAGGCACTGGGAAAATAAGGAGACTGCGTGACCTGGGTCGGTAGAAAAAGAGAGGTAGATCTGAGTGTCATCAGCATACCGATGACACTGCATGCCCTGAAACCCTCTCACGATCTCCCCTAATGGCTGCATATAGATGTTAAACAAGAGGGGGGACAGAATGACACCCTGCGGGACTCCACACGTCAGGTCCCGGAGAGAAGACGTACACTCCTCCAAGACCACCCTGTGAGTTTTCCCGGCCAGGAACAAACGAAATCAGCCCAAGCCCATCCCGCCAATCCTGGCACGGTCCCGCAGGCAAGTCACCAACACCTCATGATCGAATGCAGCCGAAAGGTCTAGCAGGACCGATAAGGTCTGACGACCCTGGTCCAATACCAGACGGAGATCGTCAACCAAGGCCACCAATGCAGTCTCCGTACCATACCCAGGCCGAAACCCAGACTGAGAGGGATCAAGGAAACCGGTGTGGTCCAGTTGTTCCTGGAGCTGTTGTACCACAGCCCGCTCAATAGCCTTCCCTAAAAAGAGAAGGTTAGAGACCGGTTGATAATTTCAGTCAGTGTCGTCCGCCGGGGCGGGGGATGTCCTTGAGGCTGTTAGGGCCACCTTCTGTAAACTTGACCCATGCCCGTCCTGGCCGGTTAAGGGCAGCCTGGAGACGGTGGAGCCGCTGCTGGTGGGGGTGATCAATGCCTCCCTTCAGGAGGGCAGAGTGCCGGGCTGCCTCAAAGAGGCAGTGGTGCAACCTCTGCTCAAAAAAACATCACTTGACATTGATTCCCTCGCTAGTTATTGGCCAGTCTCTCTAACCTTTACTTTTTAGGGAATGTTATTGAGTGGGTTGTGGCACAGCAGTTGCAAGGGCACCTAGACCACACTGGTTATCTGAATCCCTCTCAGTCCAGTTTTGTCCAGGCTAAGGCATGGAAACTGCGCTTTTGGCCTTGGTTGACAACGTTCGCTATGATTTAGATCAGGGTTGATCAACCCTGCTAATTTTGCTAGATCTGTCAGCTGCTTTTGATGCCGTTGACCATGAGATGTTGGTGACTAGCTTGCAGGATCGAGCTGAAGTGGGTGGGATCATCCTTGACTGGTTCCGCTCTTTCCTAGCTGGGAGGATGCAGCATGTGGTCCTCAGGGACTGTTCTTCATCTCCACGGGACCTCATGTGTGGTGTCCCGCATGGTTCTATTCTGTCCCCACTCTTGTTCAACATGTATATGCAGCCATTCGGTGAGGTCATGAGATGGTATGGGGTGCAGTGTCATCAATATGCTGATGACACCCAACTCTACCTCTTGTTTTCATCTGACCCAGACCCGGCAGTCTCGGTGCTTACCTGATGTCTGGCGGCTTTTGGGGATTGGATGAGGGCGAGCCGACTGAAGTTAAATTCCGACAAGACAGAGGTGATGGTGGTGGGGAGGGCAGTGGATGTGGCGGCTCCCATCGGGATGTGCCCTCCACTGGTATCCCAGGTCTGTAGACTGGGCATGCTCCTCGATCCACAGCTCCACCTAGATTCCCAGGTGGTGTCACTGGGGCTCGGGGAAATACACACTCAGGGGGAGTCCACTCACACTCATTACTCTGGCCCTGGCCCTGCTCACAAAACTCGGAGGTTAAATGCTCGTCACGATAGAAGTTTGGCCCTAATGACCTCTGTGAGATCAGGCCTCTATCATCATTGGGCACAGAGCAATACAGGGAGTCCAGAGCCTTGCTCCACTCTAATACTTGAATCCTGACACACAATGCGGGGGAAGGGGTCACTAGTGGGGACAACGTGTGGGGTAGTGGGCATGGACCCAGGATCCAGGGGAAGGGAAAGGGGAACTGCACACACAGGAAAGGAGCAGGGGGAGGAACCCAGGGGCTGTCGTTACAAGCACTCACTGCCCACTCTCTCAACCGGACTCAGGAACACTGAAGGGATATCAGGCGCACTGAAGCTTGCTCACACACCACAATATACCACAGGCAAAGAGGGAACACAAGACTCGCTACTTAGCTTTGCGGGGGCCTGTTTCTCTTCTGAAGGCTCCGCTCCTGTGCGTGCTTGCAAACGCTCTGAGTGCCGCGGTAGGGGCGGGGCTGACCCTGCATTGTGTGGGGGTGAGGGAGGAGCAACCAATAGCCCTGGAGCGGGACCGGTCATTATGGGGACCGGCCCGGGTGGCCACTATGGAGAGGGTGTTCTCGGTGGCCGCACCTAGACTGTGGAACTTCCTCCCGGTGGAGGTCCAGGTGGCCCCAGATCTCCCCTCCTTCCATCGCATGTGTAAAACCTGGCTTTTCCTCCTGGCTTCTGGCGAGGGAGATGGGGTGTAGGGTGGGCTGGGTGTGTGTGTGTCTGTGTCTCTCTTTTTATTGTATTGTTTTTACTGATTTTATGTGTTTTAATGTTGTAAGCCGCCACAGTCTGTGGGTGGGGGTGCGTGCACACTCCCACGCTCCACCCATCGTCAGGGTTGGAGGGGAGAAGAAGGAGGAGTCCACAAGGACAATAGCCAGGAGATCTCTTAAGGTGTATGAATAATTTATTACGACCGTAGCTTCCGCCATTGGCCAGACAAACAAACAAAACAAAAATAGCCAGACCAACACATAACCATACAAATAAAACAGATAAAAGATAAACATTCAATTGACAGTTTCCTAATATACATCCATCTGGACTTCACAGTCCGACTATTAAAACATAATTTAATTTCTCACATATCATACTTAGCATGAACTATTACAGGAAATACCTTCATAGAAGTCACTTTCCATATATAACCTTCTTAGCAATACCCTTGAATTCCAAGGGAACATTCCACCTATTTAGATCTCTCCTTAAATGCTAAAAGAAGAAAGGTGGAAACCGCCACCAAGTCATCTGTGTGAGATAGATTAAGCAAATACTTGAAGGGGTCAGTAACTGTAACATCCCTTTTCCTTAAAAGTGGGGTCAGCCAGGTATCCCTGAGTTGCATAAAGTGCTTACATCTAAGAAGGAGGTGTTCTATGGTTCCTACTTCTTTTAACGCACAAGAGCACAAACGATGACTGTACTGAATGTTCTGATACCTGCCCTCAACGACTGCTGTACGTAACAGCTGAAAACGGAGTAGAGTATACATGCGTCTTAATGATTTATTAGTGAGCAGATCCAGATAAGGTTCTAGCCTAGGGTATATTTTAATTTCCCCCAATTCCGGGGCCACCTTCCATGCCCGCAAGGTTGCAAAATCCTTTTGGAGAGCAATATCCCGCAACCTAGTAAACACCTCGTTTTTAATAGAGGCGAATGTTTTCCCTTGAAAGTAGGAAAAGGAGAATCCCAGTTCCCTGATCATAACAAATAGATATTTCAACCAGGGATAGACCCTAGGACCCTCATACCTGAGTTTTTCTCTTAAACATCTAAGTGGAAGGGAGTCCTGAGGGAGGGCTATAAGCCTGATCCAAAAGCCCAATAGGGCCCTCACTGCGAGATATTCAACAGAAGGCACATTTACTTCCGTTCTTACCACCGCCCCAGGGACACTATCACAGATTCCCAAGATTCTACGTAGGAATCTATTCTGCACCCTTTCCAAAGTAGTGATATCAGGCATTGGAATTATTTCCAAACCAAACGTAAGCATGGGCTGTATTTTGGCACAAAAAACCTTAATGATGGTAGAGATAGTAATTCCGGTAGATTTCCGGAATGCTTTAAGGACATTCTTTGCAGCAAGCTGTGAAACAGAAGCCCTTCTTGAAACATGCTGAGCCCAAGCGCCTTTTGATGAAAAAAGGACTCCCAAATAGGAAAACGAAGAGACTACTGAGAAGTGACTATTCCTTATGGTCCAGTGGGATAACCGACATTTCCTCCCTATGCACAAGATCTTAGATTTTGCGCAGTTTATTTTTAGTCCGTTTATTAGACAATAGTCCATTAAGGCTTCTATAGCAGCTTTCAAGCCTTTTTCTGTTTGTGAGAAAATCACGAGATCGTCTGCATACTGTAGCGCATGTAATTGATATGTCAGAATGTTAGGCGGATGTAAGTTCCTTAGCTTTATATACTCCAGCAAATCCGAGACATACAGATTAAACAAGAGGGGGGCCAGGACACAGCCCTGGCGCACCCCTCTTTCAATAGGAATGGGATTGCTATAAGGGAGACCAGGACTTCCTTTAACCTTGGCCACATTAGATTCATGAATTTGCATCAGCAGTACAAGCAATTGCTCTGGCAAGCCCATTGCCCTTAATTTGGTCCAGAGTCTTTCCCGAGGGACCATGTCAAACGCTTTAGCAAAATCCATGAATGCAAGGAAAAGTCTGCCTTTTCTTATCTTAGCATATTTATCAATTAGATGCGACACAATATAGCAGCAGTCCATTGTAGATCTCTTCGCTCTGAACCCAAACTGCTCTGTCGGAATAACTTCCTTATGGTCTACCCATTCCTGTACTCGCTGGAGAACCAGCGACGCAAAAAGTTTCCCCATAACAGGCAACAAACTGATGGGCCTGTAACTCCCTGGGTCCAGCCGATCTCCCTTTTTATATATAGGGACTATCCAACTTATACCCCAGTCCCTAGGAATATAACCTTCACGGAGTATGTCTCTAAACAATTTGGCAAGAATTCCAGCCCACCAGTACGGCGCAGCCTGTAATACCTCAGCTGTTAAAAAGTCTGGACCTGGTGCCTTATTTTTCCTCAGGGCCATTATCCTCTTGACTAGGTCTGATTCCTGAATGTCAGGAACCTGAAATGTAGAGGAAAGGGCTTGCGCCTCTAAAGTGGGGCGGATATCCGCAGTAGGCAGAAAACACCCCGCATATAGCTCCCCAAAAAAGGATTCCCATACTGAATTGGATACAACCTGTATCATCAGTTTTTGGGCCGGGTTCAGAATAGAGTTCAAAATTTTCCAAAAGTTTTTACAGTTTGCTGTCCTTGCCATAACTGCCAGAGAAGCCCATTTCTTTTTATAAAATACACAGCGTTTTTCATACAGAAGTTGCTTATACCCCTGCCTCCATCTCACAAAATGGGACAAGGCTACCTGTGTTCTACTATTGGCCCACAGCCTCTTCGCTGATGACAATTCGGCCTTAAGGGCCCTACATTCTCCATCATACCATGCCCTGCCAAATTTGCCTGGCTGTCTGGGAGGCGCAGTTAAAAGATTTGCTTTAAGATAGTCTATAATTTTGGCAAACCGTTTGAAACTCACAGGTCCATCTGAATCTTCAATAAACACACTACCCAAGTCCCGTAATTCCCCGTAATAACAAAGCTCTTGCATCCGACAAAACAGGATAGTTGTTTCCTAAGATCTTAGTACCACCACCGTTTCCTTATTGCCTACCAAAACGGCTTGGGAGGGATCTTGCTGGCAAACCATCTGTAACTCCAATGCCTTATGGTAACTTTCTGGCCTGAGCACCAGATTTAAATGTGAGGCTATCCCCCATGCACTGGCTTCTACACATACGAAATCTATGGTACTCTGGCCCTGTGGCCCAACAAAAGAAAATTCGCCCGTTGGGTCTCCCGCTAACCTACCATTTAGGACAACAAACCCAAGATTGTCCATAAATGCCAGAAAACATCTACCCAATTCATTTGTACCTTTATCACAGGAATGCCTCATAGGAATTAAAAGGGAATCAGGCATTTCCTTCTCCAACTCCTCCCTCCCTCCTTCTAATTCAGGATCATTGCCTATCCTGGCATTCCAGTCCCCAAGCAAAACTAGTTTAGCATGCGGGAAAAGCTCTTCTAACTCATGTATCTTCCGTTCCAGGTTGGCCCAAATATCGCTACAATAATACCTAGAAGTTGAGGGCGGAATATATACATTGAATACCAGGTATTGGATTGAGTCTGAAAATTTAAAGAATCCAATCTGATACTCTCTTCTGTTTGAGGGCACCAAACTAAATACAAGATCTTCCCGGTGTGAAACAAGCATCATCAGCCCCCCTGACGGGCGACCCCTACCACCCAATTTGTACCCTTCATGGGGGTATAAGGTAAATTTCCCTCTGCCCAAGACTGCAGGTTCCACAATGTCCCCCGAACCCAACCAGGTTTCTTGGAGGAAAACACAATCAAATTGACTGATATAAGTCACCCAATTCCCATCCACTAAATTTGACCGGATGCCTGAAACGTTCCACGATAGCATTTTTAGAACCGACTCCACCTCTTGCTCCCCCCCATTAGGAATGTTGGATGTGGCACAACATGCTACATCCATCTGATGTTTTATCGATTCCTGACAGTTAGGGCCCTCTATTTCATGTCAATCAAGCTCCTGTACAGCCATGGTTTGTACTTTATCTTGATTTAAACAGACAACATTACTCTCGTGTATACAATGAAGAGAAACAGGATCTACTGAAGACAACCCGGTATCTGGGGAAAAAGTCACACCCACTTCCAAGTGACTCAATGGCTTACTATTAGTGTCCCCTCTTTCTTCAGCAGCTAAATACCGTGCAGCTGTCCATGTTTCACAATCAACTATCGGCTTGTGTTGGTCAGATTCTTTTACAGGAGTAGGGGCCTTATAATCTATTATTGTGACAGAAATACCCTCCCTAAAACTATCCAGTTTTTGTATTAAAATATCTTGGTCCAAATTATTCATTTTCTCAAAATTAGAGAACAGTGAAGTAGGGCCTGTTACACCCCTATCACCTACCAAGTAGATCCCTAACTCCTTAACTAAAGACTCGTATGGGTTTAAGGGAAGCACCCGGGCATCCACCCTCTCGTCCAATCCTTTCTCCAAATGGAGTTCAGGTATGAGTTCATTCTCCAGGCAGGGATGGGGTACTAAGGCAACACATTCTTCCACTTGGGAAGGAGCCTCCTTCAGATTAAATCCTTGGGATACCCTGAAACCAGATTCCAATACCTCCACATGCTCCATCTTCCCCTTCAAGACCCCCCAACCCTCCTCTAATACCTCAGGGGGAGATGGACCCGACTTCATAACCTCCTGTTGTAAAATAAATTGAGAATGAATAGAACTATGCAAAGGGGGAAGTAACTCAATCGAGGAGCTAGCCTCACCAGCTTTTTCCAGTATCACTGGCTCATTAAAAGCAATGAGCGATCCACCACCCTTAGAGTTGACAGAGGGAAGAGATGTAACTGCCACCACTGGGGGGAGGGGGGGTTCAGTGGGTATAAGAGCCGGGCTAGGTTTCAGTACAGGCATTGGCGTGGTTAAGGAATTGCCCTGATCATTACAATGAGTGGCTTCACCGGTATCCATATCCTCCCCAACCGGGGGTTTAGGACTATTCGTAGACATTGGCACTGGGACCCCAGCTGCCCTGGGGCCCACAGGTATACAATTGGGGGATGACAACCTATGAGGCAAATTCCTATCCATAGGGGCCTCTTCCTTAATTGGTAACACAGAGTAAAAAACTCTATCTATTGATATTCCTTTTGAGAGCAGATATTTACGTGCTGCAAACATTTTGAGAACCCATCGACTAGACTGGAAACAGACTCTCACACAAGGTCCGCTCCACGAGGGACGTAATACCTGAATTGCGTCAATATCAATGGAGTCCCGACTAACACCGAATAAACAGCTCAGATGAGAGCTCACATCCTCAAAAGACTCCCAACGGGGAGCAATGCCACATGGCAAGATTTTTATGCAAATCCAAATGGCATTCTCCCTCAATTGACGTACCCTTAATTTATTTCTATGTAATCGAGGGCCTTCATCAATAAAGGTCCTTTTATGAGTGGATTGTAAGGATACAGCAGGTTGCATAACCGTAATACTTACTTACTTCGATCCACCACCCTCCTGCAAAGGTCCAATCTAGTTAAGATCCCATTAAGTTTGGACCTGATCCACAATAAAGAATCACTCATATCTGATACATGGTCAAATAATAAGGAAACAGTTTTTGCTATAAGATGGCATTGAGCGCTAGGAGAGAAATCTACTGGCTCAGTCTCCTGTAACCCAGTCACGTGGGCAGATCCAGAGGCTAAAGGCTCTCTATTCAAATCCAATGGAGGATATAACGAATGAGAGGAGTGGGAAATAGTTCCTCTTTCCCCAACAGTTCCCACAGCCTTCAAAGGCATAGATTTACAAACAGAAGTCTCTATACCTTGACTTTGCACGAGGTCCAGCTTCTGCGATTTTGATCTGGGAGGATCCTGTGGTGCCTGAGACTCGCAGGAACGATGCCTTTTCCTGCGCATCTTAACAGAGCAGGAGTGGAATCAGCTGTCCACCGCGTCCCCCTTGTCACAGCAACCGGCTCCCTAGTATCTGGTATTCACAGCAGCGGGGTGATTGTACACAGGGGGTGCCTACCTCAGCACCAACTTTCCCTCACTGTGCTTCCAGCGGCCTCCGCTATTATATAAAACAGCATCGACACTTCTGGCGCCTTGCTTCTCTCCTCCGTGCTCTCAGCGGTCCTCTTTTCAGGGGGGGGCCCCCACGCCCACTCATAGCCCCACCAACGGGCAACACCCTTTGGTGTCGCCCTTCGGCTGACGCCCAAAGGGTGCCCCAGCCCCTGGATAAATACCTGTAAGGGGGAGATTCAGCCAATGAGCTCCTAGCACCAGCAGGCAAAATGCATGTGACTCTCTCCCTTTCCCCACAGCTGCAGACACTCCTTCCACCTCTCTTAAGGTATAACGGGACCCCTCAGGTTGTTAAGTGGCTAGCCCAATATAGGTAACACCAAACTGTCATCATGGGAGAGTGGTGTAGTTTCCCAGCTGGCTAGAGAGAGAGAGAGAATAGCTGGATACAATAGCACACATTGACTAACGCAGTGGGAGGAAGTAACCTAATTTCCAGAAAGGGGAAGCACCAGGCAGGGGAGGGTCCCCTGGATGACCAGGAATCTCAGGGTGCAAAGAGGTTCTACAGGGAATGTTAATGAGACACAAAAGGGAAGTGTAGGGAGAGGGGGGAGGCTAGATAACAAGGAATTCAAGGGGAAGGGGAGAGGACTGAAACACAGGGAGGAATGTAACAGACTCTTATGGAACTCTTACAAGAGCAAACAAACACAGAACAAGGGTAAATACTTAACTCACTGCACGTAGATCAACAGGAGCAGACACAGAGAACACAAGCCACTTTACACACCAAGCACTAAGGCTTAATCACCAGCAAAGGCTTCCTCCTGGGCAGGTTTAAATAAGCCTCTGCCAATACAAACAGCTGCAGCATGGCCTCAGGAAGTACCATGAGTCATGATGGTGCATCTTAAATGGGCCATTCCGCCTCTTAAGACAAGCCTAGGAGTGTCTGTATCTGACATGCACGGAGCCATCAGCCAAAACAGTGATGGCTCCGTGCATGGAGATGGGTAGGGATGGGTGCGCGTCCATGTAACAGCTGCCCCCCCCCCGCATCGCGGTGCACACCCATCCCCCCCCTGCACCATGGCCCATTCGAAAAGGGACAATGAATACACCAAAACGCAGCCTGAAGCGTTCATTCAAACCCCACACGCTTCTTGAAAGTGCCTTATTTAATTTTCTTCATATTTGTCAGGAATGGAGATGGTAAATCTATACTAGCAGAAGACACTACTTTCTAATTTTCAAGTGGATCAGCTAAATTTTAATGAAGAAAATTGGCCTCAACACAAAAAGGATAAAACTATGTCATGACCAGCATTCCTCTAGAATCCAAAACTCCTGGTGTAGGAGTTCTAGGCAGAACTCACACACCTTTTAAAAGTACCTGCTTGGTTAATATCAGTGCCACCTGGCTACAGGCAGTTAGAAAACCTGCCTTCAATTTTTATTTGAGCCAAGTGTTTCATATAAAATCAAAAATCAATCTCTTATTTTTTCCAAAGCAGGGAGAAGAGTGCCTAGTAACATTTATATTCATCATCTGCCTCCCAGTTTGGCTCCTTCAATTTCTTAACTGCAGCCTTTGATTCTCTTTCATATCCAGTTCTGTAATCCAGGGGGGCCAGCAATGTAGGAAAGGAGATGGTATCATTATACTTCACAGAGCTTGTGAGCAGCTAACTCTTGCTCTCCCTCAAGCTAACCAGGAGGCAACAAATTTATTCAGCACTGACCACCTAAGTCCTTGGTTCAGAGAAGGGGACATAGATTTCCAAACCTGCACACGCCCTGTCAAAGTAGAGTGGCTCACTAAAACAAGGAACTCCACTCTCAAGGGGACAGTCAGTAGCAGCTGCCCTTTAATCCTTCCAGCTTATGTTTTGTTTTGTTTTTTGAAGTCATTCTTCCTCTTCCAGTTAAATGATCCTTTATCAACCACTAAGGCCATGTTCACATGTACAAAACTAAACAAATTTATCAAAGTCAAAAGAATGATTTATGTTTAATAAACTCACTTCACTATTATTACACCACACTCCTAAACTGATATAGCACCACCACCATCTGCCCTAGTGGCCATGGCATGAAAGTGCGCAGAAACACCTATCCCTACATGCCTTGCATGCAAAGCATCCAAGGATGCATTTTACAGTGTTCCTCTGCAGGAGAGACACTTTGCCTGCAGCCTGGGACTGATCTGTACGCTATGTTTGCCAGCCAAACACAATAAGGTTCACGTTACAAGGTACTTTGTTTTAGAAAACGAAGGGGATATGTGCTCCTGATGTTTCAGGAGTACATACTTCACCCTCTTCCTCCTGAATGCCATTGCTTGACATGTGAATGACAAGGTACAAGAAAGTTTAAGGACTTATTAAAGCAATTTAGTTGTTCATGTGAACCTGACTTTAAATGGTTCTCTGTCTAGGTAAGAAGCTCTTTCTGACAAATAGCAATATACATACACAGAAGATGCCACTAGAAGATACATCAGCAATGAGAATATCCTGGGAGGACTGGATAAAAGACAGATATACAAGCATAAAAACCAACAGGGGTGACAACAACCAAGGCAAAGAAAAGCTGGGAAGCATCCAGATGCCTCCCCAAAGCCTCCTATAACAAAAATTGTTTCTATGGGTAGTGACCACATTTCACTGCAAAACCAACTGGAAGTAGAATTGTTCTTGACAGCTGGAGAAGTACCAGGAGCAAAAGTAATGGGAACTGCTGCCTTGGCAGCATACTCCCAAGTCTCAAAGGTGATGAAACTGAGCAGGATTAGACATCCATCAAATGCTGGAGTGTTAGTCATTTGTTGAGCATAAAAACTACCAGGATGG
This sequence comes from Sphenodon punctatus, assembly GCA_003113815.1. Classification (NCBI taxonomy): domain Eukaryota; kingdom Metazoa; phylum Chordata; class Lepidosauria; order Sphenodontia; family Sphenodontidae; genus Sphenodon; species Sphenodon punctatus. Next base: position 387,021 of record QEPC01004710.1, on the reverse strand, counting down.
AATAGCTAAATCATCATCCATCTGAGAGGGAGAGTTCAGCTGCAAGAGCTTCTTTTCTCACCCAGGCAAAAGCAGGAGACATCAGACTACAGGCACCCACATTGGTATTCCCCAAGATCAAAAATTGGGTAGAAAAAACAGACTCATAAAGGAGTAAAAGTGCTGTGGCTGATTGCCATTCATTTTAAGCGAGAGTAAACCTGCCTGCTGGAGCTCCTCAGGAATCATGCTGAAAACCATTTATTCCGATTTTTAATACAAATGCTTAGCGCAGTTTACAACATAAAATAAAAACCAGACATATACAAAATATACAAGAATAAAACCTATAGAAATATAGATTACATAAAATTCCCATTAAAGTCACTTCCTGAATCATATCCCAGTCTGCTAAAGGCCAGTCCAATAAATAGGTCTTGCACTGCCTCCAGAAGATGCTCAGGCTTTGGTGAATCTCATGGGGAAGGGAGTTCCAAAGCTATGGAGCAGCCATTGAGAATTCCTTTGTCCTTACAAGCTAGGAATGGGACTTGCAAGAGGGCATCCCAGCTGACCTTGGGGATCATGATGAAATATAAGGGAGGAGGTGGTCTTTTAGATATGTACGGTCCAAGCCGTTTAGGACTATATGGGTGTTAACAAATGAGACAAGACAACAAATCCACAGTGGATTTATGTAATCTCGTGTTCCTTGCACATGCAGTGTGCTGAACCTCTTAAACAGCCAGCCATCAGCATGTTGGAGTTGTTTTCGGGTTTTCTGACTCAACAAGCACCACTGCCCCACTTCTCTGGTGTGCCCTTCCTCTCACAGTCAGAGGGCCCCATGGGAGAAAGAACCAACCCAGTCGTTCCTAGTATTGCTGGGCCATAACCTGTGATGCCATACCTGTGGCAACTGACCCCGCCCACCCCCACCGGATACAGCGTTACAATGATGACAGCAGCTTTACCGTGATGTGTTTTATTTATTTAGGACTGGTGCCGGGGGGGGGGGGGAGGAAATTAGACAACTGCTCTGGCATTGAGCAAGATTTGCTTGCAGCTGCATGCCCAGTTCAAAACTTTCCCGTGTTTCCGTCTCATTTTATGCACCATATGAATGCAGTCCCTGAAGTGCATCTTGAACCCCCTCTTGTTCGTTAGTCATGTGAGCAAACTGAATGCATAGAAAAATCTATCCTTTCTGAACAAGTCAGACAGGGCCTAAAGTTTTCACACTGCCCTCCTGACTGCTGTCATCATGCTGTCTGTGGCCCCAGCGTTCCCGTTACCATCATCTCAAGGTCTTGCTAGCTGTAGTGTTGCTACATGTCACTACCTGCTCTCTGCATGGCCCCTTTGGTACACCTTCACTGTCATCAAACTTGAGATGAGGTAGAATGGGTCTGCAGGACCAAGCTCCTTCAAGTCATGCTTCACCACGGCCAGATCGCACACTTCCATGAGAATGGTGGTCTCTCAGTCAGGTCTTCATCACCTGACCTGTCTCATGCAGTTTCTCTTTCCTCCCTTGGGTACCTGTCTCAGCTTCAGCTTCTCAGCATGCAGCTTGCATTCTGTCATGCATACATCATGCACTAGTTTCCTCATATGTGGTTTCCTCATATGGTTCAGTGCCGGTTGGGTCGCCCAAGCCCCTTTGCACCTCCACCCTCATCCAAATGTCACAAAGAGCTATGGTTTCCACTGAGATCCAGTTCCTAAGTGCAGAATTCCCAGGGTGCTTCCAGCACTCACGCACACCATTCATTATGCTCGGTTTGGCATATGCTTGACCAACTGATGGTTGGACAGTGGATATGCAAAAGGTCCAAAGCAGAATGGCAACCGTTGCAAACCCTTAATTTCAGGCAAGGGACTACATGTGACATCATATTGCTATCCTCAAAAACAACCAATTTGTGAGTGCCTGACACTTGATCCCAGCTCCCCAATAACTTCTTCAGTTGGCCCACCCTGTCCCACTTTTCTAGGGACTGCCCTGCAGTCATGGCAACCCTGCATGATTATATGACACTCGGTGGAGTCACTCAGCAGGCCTATTTCTACATGGGCATGCAAGCAAGGGATGCAATGCATCATGTGTCTGTGGCATGCATTGCTTTCCTGTCATGCTTGGCAAAGCACTGCCATGATCTGTCACCACTCATGGTACCGTGAGCTTCTGGAAATCCCAGGCACCACTGTCTCCATTGACATGCACTCCGCAGCATCCTTCATGCCAAGGCTGTCATTGGTGAAAGAAGACAGGTGTTTCAGACCTTCAACTGGCAGATGGGCCACCTCACCAATGCAACTTCATGGACCATCAATTGTGTACCACATGTCACCTACACTGGGTGAGGGCACAGAGCTTGAGGTGGTGGGAGACTGTCATGGCCACATGTGAAGATGCTTGTGGGATCAAACATTTCCGCATGTCGCAACATATTCTCCGGGAGCTGGCTAAAATTATCTAACCAAACCTCCCGAAAAATGTGACCAGCATGTAGGTCCCATGCCCATGGAGAAGTGGGTGGCAACTGCAGTTTGGAAGTTTGCAACCCCAGATAGCTGCTGCTTGGTGGGACAATAATTTGGAGTGGGGACAAGCACCATGCGAGCCATTGTCCTGGAAGTCCAAACACCACTGTTGATGTCCTGCTTAAACGCGTGGTACAGCTGGTTGACAGAGAGTTGTTCATGGCAGGTTCTGACCAAAACAGCTTTCCAAACTACATTGGCGCAACTGATAGCAACCACATCGCCATCATCCAACCTCCCACCCCACTCCAGAAAGGATGACTACCTCAGCAGGAAAGAGTACTTTTCTGTAGAGCTGAAGACGGCCATGGATATGCTGGCAGGGTGGTCTGGAAAAAGCACATGATGCCCACATCTTCAAGCAGTCCTCATCTTTTGTCCTTATGAACACTGGGGACTTTGGGCCAAGGAACAGTCGTGTAACTGATGGGGTGCACAAGCACCTGTGGTGCTTGGGGTCCCAACCTATCCCCTAAAACCATGGCTCATCAAACCAGGACCCCAGAGTAGAAACTGTTCAACTGACAGTTCAGCTCCTCCTGCTGTGTTGCTCAACGGGCATTCAGGCTTTTAAAGCAGCAGTGGAGGCCCATGGCATCGAGGACAGACTTTCAACTGGATAATGCGCCTGTGCTGACCACATCAGCCTGTGTGCTGCACAACTTTTATGAAACTAACTGGAAGGCACTCTGCTACCCACCTCCCCCTGCCCAGGACCCATTTTTTGAACAGCCCAAAAGGGCAGAGCAATATATAGCATGTGAAATAAGGGACTCCTTTTGCCACCACGTCAACAGGTGTGCACAGCACACCAAACAATCTTAATTAAAGAGTTACCTTTTCCTGCAATATACGTTGTGCCTTGTATATAACTATTTGCGCCACTTGTCAGACTTTTTTGGTTGTCACAGGCTGCCCTAGAACCCCTGTCCTCCTATGCATCAAGTCCCTGCCTGGCCACCCCAACCACCCATCTGAGCCACTCTAGTGATCATCCCCATGTTGCCTGCCCCTAGATGGAGGTGCCTTGAGCCCCTGCCCGCCCATGCATCAAGTCCCTTCCTGGCTCCTCTCACCACTCACCTGGGCCACTCCAGCACTCTCCCCTGCCCACTCCCCCAGCCACCTAGCAGAACAAGAAACATTTTCCATTGTATCAAAAGGACAACTTTATTTAGTTAAAAAAATGTATTTTTAAAAGCAGGCGGCAGCTATTTGCCTTGTCACCTCCCCCTTTTAGCTGCTCCCACTACATCTGTCTCTCTGAGACATATGTAACCTCATCTTCCACCTCTCTGAGTTCTATCTGGGGAGATGGGCAGGGAGGGGGGTTGGGGTGTGCTGTCAGAGGAAAAATGGAGAAACCCCCAGAAAGCTTGCTCCTACATCTTCAGGAACAGGATGTGAATCTGCCTCATGGTTCGCTGCCAAGCAGAGGGCTGAGGAGGGGTACGGGGTGCTGGGGGGAAGCATGCACAAATGCTGACATGTAGCCCTGACTGGAACTAGATTGCTGTGGAGGGCTGCTGCAGTAACAATGCGCCAAGAGCCTGGCCCAAACCTTGTCCAGGACACCACACTGGATACGGACTGACCAGTCTAGCGTATTTTGTGACCTATTCCACATGGACGCCAGCTCCCTCTGCATGTCCCACAGGCCACTGCACTCCTCTCGGAGGCAATTCCACACACCTGATGGCTGTGGTGCCCGTCCCTGACCAGCTCCATTCTCACCTGGGACACCTCCCATCTCCTTTCCACCACGTCCCAGTGTATAAGCCTGTGGTGACTGCATCTTTTCTCCATGGTTGCTTCCCTCATTCTTACATTGCCCTCCAGGAATTCACATTCTTGTGCCACCACTGATTTCACACCCATGCATCCCACTACCATTCAGCACCGGTAGCCAGCACCTCGTACCCCTGTGGAGTGCCTGATTTGGCCAGAGGAAAGAAAAAAAATAAAATTACTATGTCCCCACCTGATGACTACCTGCATGTGTTACCAATCTGCAAAGCTAGTATAAATAACTAGCCGTTTCTGACCACTTTTTAGTAAGTCTTGGAGCATGGACGGCTTTAGTGAGCGGGGCAGCACACCTTTCCTCCTCTTGCAGCCAAGCATCAGCTGTCATTGAGGCTGGGGATACATGTGGCTGCTGTAGGGCAACACCCCTACAGAGAAAAGGAAACAGAAACCAAAACCTAAAGTGCCATTGTGACAGAATGTGACCTGTCTGGGGTGCTGTCCTTTAAGAGTAGAGGGTACCCAGTGTGGTGACAGCCAGTGGATTGTTGCCTGGTTAGGTTTGGGGTTAGTTAGGGCTAACTGCCAGGTTGCCTGAGGGGCTGCATTCCTTGCCTGATTGTGCTACTCTGAGACAGTGAATGTAGATGGGCTATCTGTATAATTAATGGTGGAGATGTTGAACTATTATAGAGACTGAGACTGTTAAATAAATGAATTTTGAGAGCTAATTCCCATGTGTGTGTGTGTGCGCATGTCAGAGGAGTTGAAGACCCATGTGCAAGTGACTTAAAGGGGGTCTGATCCTGCATGGACTCACCCCGGGGAACTGGGCCCCATTACAGCCATGTTAGTGCACCTCCCCAACCCAGCGCTGGACGCCCCACTCCTCCCAGAAAAAAAATGGCTTCCACCCACCCACCTTTTTAGGGAACGTTATTGAATGTGTGGTTGCCCAGCACCTTCAGGATAACCTCAATGCTATTGAATTCCTGGGCCCATTTCAGTCAGACTTTCATCTGGGGTATAGCACGGAGACTACGCTTGTGTTCTTGGTGGATGATCTACACCTGGAGATCACCAAGAAGAATTGTGCCCTGTTGATTCTGTTAGACCTTTCAGCAGCCTTTGATCACCCTTGTTGATGTGACTATGGAACCTGGCAGAGGTGCGTGGGACTGCTGTTGAGTGGTTCCATTTATTCATGTCAGGGAGGTCCCAAAGGATGGTGATGGGAGACTGCCCATCATTCCCTCGGGACCTCCCATTTTGTCCTGCAGGGTTCCATCTTGACTCCCCTCTTGTTCAATGTGTATCTGAGGCCACTGGGCAAGATCATTTGGAGGTATGGAGTGAGGTGACATCAGTATGCTGATGACACCCAGCTCTACCTCTCCTTTTCATCCGACCCAAGTCCTGCAGTCTCGGTGCTTACCCAATGCCTGACTGCTGTTGAGGACTAGATGAGGGTGAGCAGATTGAAGCTGAATCCAGATAAGACTGAAGTGATGATAACTGGACAATTGTATGGCTTTGAGGGGATTGGAATTCCTGTTACTGAAAGGTTCCAGCCCCTTTGGTTACTCAGGTTTGCAGCCTTGGGGCGGTTTTAGACGAGACGCAAATGGCGGCTGAGCCCTTTATCAGCCGCCATTGTTGCGACTCGTCTAAATCCCCGCCACGCGCGACCGCCGGATCTCTGCCACGTGAAGCCGGCCCGGCGATCCTGCCCCTGTCAAGGTGGATCGCCGCTGTGCCGGCTTCATGCCGCACTTCCGGGTTCTTTGCCCGATTGCGCATGCGCAGAAGGGTGAGCATGCGCAGAAGGGTGCGCATGCGCACAACACTCCATGCCGTGTCTGATGCTCTTCTGAACATCAGACACGGCATTGAGAGGAAGGCGGGTGCCCGAATCCGGCACTGGACGATCCCACTTATAAGCGGGATCGTCTAAAAGCGCCCTTGGAGTGCTTCTGGACCCTTTGCTGTGCCTGGACTACCAGGCTGTTGTAGTGGCCAGGAGTGCTTTTCAACAACTCCATCTGGCATTCTTTCTGATTCTGATTTGGCCACCATCATCATCCATGCTTTCATCACCTCAAGACTAGACTACTGCAATGCTCTCTACATGAAGCTGCCCTTGGTGACAATCTGGAAACTGCAGCTCATGCAGAATGCAGCAGCCCAGCTCCTTTCAGGGGTGGGTTGCCACGAACACGTTACACCTGTGCTTTAAAGTCTGCAATGGCTATCTATAGGTTTCCAGGCACAATTCAAGGTGCTGTTTTTGACCTTTAAAGCCCTAAACAGCCTGGGCCCCACATATCCGAGAGGTTTCCTTCCATGCTTCATTGCGACCCCTGCGGTCAGCTGGGAGCACTCTCATATGACAACGGCCTGCAGAGAGATGTTCTTGGTTGCTGCCCCTGTGTTATGGAACTCCCTTCCCTCAGAGGTCCATCAGAGCCTGAGCATATTCCAGAGACAGTGCAAAAGTTTTCTTTTTTGCAAAGCATTTAGCAGGCAGGATTAGGGGTTGATGTAGAAGCATGATGGTGGGGTTTTAAATGAGGTTTTTAAATGAAATTTTATTGTATTTTTATGATGCATGTTTTTATTATGTTAGCCACCATGAGCCTTTGGGGAAGGGTGAAATAGAAATTCAAATAAATAAAAAAACATATACATAAAATTGAAACAAGGATGCAGGCAGCAAATAGATGCCCTCTCCCTCTGCCCAAAATTGATACCCTCCCGCAGCCTCAAACCACTCCCAAATCTTTAATCCCCAAATAGTATCCCATGCAAAATTGTGAGCGCTTACTGCATACTCAGTCCTCATCACTCTCAATGAGAGTAGCATTCTAGTCTTCTGTGTCCGCAACAAGCACACTCAGATCCTGGCTGAAAAGCAGCCAGCTGTTCAGTTGCAGGGGGTACATTGTTAAGCCATGGCCCTGTTACTGGTCACAGCCAGCTGTAGGTCTGTCTCAGTAGCAGAAGCCAGCTCTGTGGGCATAAGGATGTGTACTGGTTGTCCTGATCTGCAGGCAGTTGTCTGTCCTTCTTGCAGTCTGTGGAAAGTGGATGGCAGGTAAGCTGTTTCGGCCACAAACAAATGCTATCTCACAAAGCCTCGACACGACAATAGCCCACTGACATAGAGGAAACGGTCCAATATCAAAATACAGGGTGGTTGGCCTGCCGTATCCTGCAGTCTAGTTGTTGTCCTGGATCTTCTTGTACCCACACCTGAGGTCTTTTGCATACTGTTGGCACTGCTCCATGTCCCTCTTGTAGCCCCAGCTCTGCATCTGTGTCATGCGGTATTCTGAAAAATAGCTTCATTGTGGTAGCAGTTCACCAAGCTGGCCTGGACTTTCTCATCTCCCGACAGCCTAATAAAAGTTTCCTCAGCCCCCCAACCCCTAGTTGGCTCAACACTGACATGTTGAGTCAGGGAAGCTGCACTGTGATGGAGAATTGGTGGTAGCAGTGGTGCTAGTAGTTGCCTGGCTGCCAGCTGGATACATTCAGGGGGTGATAGCCAATCTCCAAATATTGTACCGTACGATACAGAGGCTAGGGAAGAGCAAGCAACAGGGCCCAATCCCTGACCATGCCAAGCACAGAAAATGCATTTTTGAAAATAGTGCTGTGCATTTAAAGTGGATGTTATGTAGGTTTGATGTGCGAGGGCTGGCAAACAAGTGTCACCAGAAATCGCTGCTCCCTCAAAATGCCACTTGCATCTCTGTAACTACACAACCTATTAAATGGATGTCACACACATGTTCACAGACTAGCCAGGATTCGCCCGCACAGCATCCCCCACATTTCAAAACACAACACGACGCATGGAAACAAGGACAGAAACACATGGGAGTGAACATTGACAACCTATTAAACGGCCATGAGAACACTAATCCATGCAGGGCTATTGTTTTGTTTGCTATCTCCCTATAAGTCAAGGTCACCCTATAAGTCAAAGCCAGCATTTTGAATTGTGCATGGAACACTACTGGAAACCAGGACAGACTCTGGAACACAGGTGTAATGTGCTTCCAGTGACCCACCCCTGTCAGAAGGTGGGCCACTGTATTCTGCACCAGCAGCACCCCCAAACAGTCTTCAACAGTAGCACCAACAAGAGCACATTACAGTAATCTAGTCTCATATGAATAACAGTGACTAGGTCCAAATCGGGAGGGGGGGGACCCAAACGGGGGTTGCAGCTTTATCATCAGGTAGAGATGATGAAAAGCGGTCCTGGCTACTGCTGCGACCTGATGTTCCAGGCAAAGCAAGCACCTCAAGGCTGCAAACATGAGTGACTAGAGGCAGGCAGATGCCATCAATGAAAGGTGTCCCTATCTCACCCCCAAGTAACAGAGCTGGCTGGGAAAGTGTTGTTTCGCTGTAGCACTGATTCTTTGAGTTGGGGCCTCGGCATAATCACATTTAGAATATTTATGCCATTTGGCCAGATCTTGATTAGCTTAGGGGCTACAGCCAGGAGGCATGTGATGATGATATCACAGAGGTCTAGATACAACCTGGCTCCCAGCCTCACTCAGTTTTGTCACAAGTTCAGAAGACATAACTCTGAGAGAGGAGGCTGGGTGCAAAGTGTGACTATGTAGGCCCCCACTCGAAAAACCAACATTACAGGTAAGCAACTAACCCTTGTTCAAGTAGCTTGAACATATCTCCACCCAGGATAGATTCAGAAGCAATGCCCAGGAGAAATACATACAATGAAGTTTGTTCATTAACTACGAACCCAGTAATAATCTCAGAAGGTAAGTATCCCGAAGAAAAGAGGGAAGTAAAAAACTGATCTCCCAAATTGAGCATCTGAACAGGAAGCTAAGTCAACGATGTAGTGCCTTGTCAAAGTGAGCAGAGCTCATGGTAGCAGCTTTACATATTTCTGCCAAGGGAATATTAAAACCCTCCTGCATTTCCATGGATCTTTCTGATCCCAAAGGCTGCTAAAAAAATCATAACACTGATTTGGCAAGCCTGAACCACTCCTCCCCCCATGTATTCCTCAAGAAGTGTGAGGTCAACTGTCCTGTGTTGTTTCATGTTCCTCCCCATTTTTTAAAAAATGGAGGTGTTTATCATTTCATCATCAGGGGTCCTTTCGACCCCAATGTAAGTCAATGGGGAAATGAAAGCACTATACGCCCTTTGCACTGGGGTCATGTTGACCCCTTGCACATATATTCTTAAAATACATGTGTCTTTTAAAGAAATGAAACTTAACCCAGCACCTGCTCTCCTAATTAAAACCTTCAGTGAGGGTGAAGGACAAAATGTAGCACTTAGTTTGAGTTCACAAAGGTCATTGATGGTGAGTTTAGGAAAATATCACCATTAAATGCTTTGGGGGGTTACAATGACCCCCGATGAAAGGTCAAATTGCCAACTTCTGTTGTTCCTTATCTTTACAAAGCAGTTAAGACCTATTTAGAGTGAACTCTTGACACTGTTTTTTTTTATCACAGTCATTAGCAGCTTTGTGTTAGAAAAATACCTATTCATTCTGCATTGGGGGTGTTGATGACTAGGGCTGTAGCGGAATGTCGCAGCAGTAGCTATTTCCGCCGGAAACAGCATTTCCGCAATTAGTGGTACGGCGTGGCAGAGGCTTTCATTCTGCTAGTTTCATTCCGCTATTTCTGCAATTCCGCTAATTTCATTCCACTACTTCCACAGGCTTCGCAAAATAGCGGAAACATGACATTTTCGCTCATTCCGCCAGTGCCACAAAATAGCGGAGCAGCGATTTTCCAACAGTTTCTGACAATTCCGCAATTTTTCTGATATTTTCCAAATTTGCAGAATGCCGGCGGAATTAGCGGAATGTCAGCAGAAAAGCCGCGGTGTGGCGTGGGCAGTTCCGAAATGGCGGAATGGAATCGCGGCGCGGTAACAGCTGCTGCCGCATCAGCCCTATTGATGACCCCCTACATTTACTGTGAGATTTGGAGCTCACTTGAAAAGCCTTATCTTTACACAGCAATTACACAGCAATTATGACCTATTTAGAATGAACCCTTGACACTGTTTTTTTATCACAGCCATTAGCAGCTTTGTGTTGGAAAAATGCCTATTCATTCTGCAGGGGGTAGGGGTGTTGATGGCCCCTGCATTTACTGTGAGCTTTGTGAAGCCCTCCAACCTGTATTTTTCATAAATGTCCTCTAAAACTGGCATATCTGGCCATCCTACTGTGAGCTCAAGACTTGTGAGCTGGCTCCTCCTCTCCTTTTCTGGGACTGGAGGGGGGTCAACATGACCCTCTGTACCGTTGTTGTTAGTTGTGCTGCTTTACATGAGGGGTCATGGTGACCCCCCAATACCATGGGGGGTTGTTTTGTATTTCTGTTTTTCAGTTGTTATACTAATAAACTTTTTTTTTTTTTTTCTGGAGTCCATTTCAAATCAATCACATTTATTATTTTTCAGCTGTTTATTAATGGGGGTCCTTTTGACCCCCAATACATTTATTAGTCAGTCAGTTTCTCAGGCGCAGGAGGGTTAAGGAAGGCCACATAAGAGGTAGGCCTAGTGGACTCATCCTAGTGTAGTAAGCCCTAATTACAAATGAGCATCCTTCCCAGCCAATAAGTAACACAAAGAAATGACTCAACACAACCAACAAAATAACATCTACTTAGTAACCCTGTTGCCTGGTGATCTGGGGCATATGAGATGAAAACAGAATCACTTTTACAAAAGTCCTTGATAACTGCAAGGTAAAAAAGTACTTTTGGGCATAGCCTCCCCCAGGGAGGCATGTGCTTTAGGGGGAAATATATGTAATGATATAGACTGGTTCAAATTAAAATCTGAAATTACTTTAGTTAAGATGGAGGGGCAAGGCCGAAGGACCACTTTGTCCTTATGAACAGTTACATTTGGAGGTTTGTGAAAGAGAGCTTGAAGCTCGCTAATCCTCCTAATCAATGCCACTGCTACTAGGATGCTCCCTTGATGAGCCACCCATTGGCTCAAAAGATGCCTTCAAGAGTTGATTAAGTACCGAGTTAAGGTCCCACTCGGGATAGGGATCTTAAAGGAGAAAAGAATTCAATGTCCCTTTGAAAAATCTCTTGACTAAGGTGTGAGCAAAAATAAGCTACCACCATGTGGAAGGAATATTGACAGTCCTGCAGCATGAGCACTGATAGAAGCTAGAGATAGATAGACCAGACAGTAGAAGTTGCAGCAAACAGCCTAGGGTATTAGAGAATCCTGCTAGTACAGGGTAAAGACCACTAGGTTAGGCCACAAGGGCCCTATACCATTTGGCTGAGTAACAATGTCTAGTAGAAACCCTTCTGCTAGCAAGCAGCATATTCCACACTTGCAAGAATCAAGATCTCTCTTCTCTATCTAGTGCTGAAGTCTCCAAGTGTTAATGAAAGAGACTCCAGATCTGGATGATGTACTGTGCCTTCTTGTTGAGTTAACATCTAGCACCTGAGGGAGAGCTATTTTCAGTCCAATTAGCATAATCATAGCCTCCGAAAACCAAAAAACTGAAGAGGCCAGTCTGGTGTTATCAGGATTAAATTCACTTATTCACTCCTGGCCTTCGAACCTTGGGGATAAGGGAAATACGTATACTAGATTCCTGGACCATAATGTGGAGTGGGCCTCCCTCGATTAATTGTTGCAACATCCTTACCTGGAGCAGAATTTGAGAACTTTGGCATTGGCCTGAGAAGCAAACAAGTCAAAGCTTGGGGTCCCTCATCTGTCTACCAGAGAGAGGAACACCAATTGCTTCAACTCACATTTGTGGGACTCTGAATCCAGCACACTGAGGGAATGTGCCTGGGTGTTGTCATCCCCTGCTAAATTAACTACTACAAGGTAACCATCCCTTTGATTATACCAATCCCGTATTAACATAGTCTCTTATCAGCTGAGGAGAACAAGACAACCCCGTTTTTGCTGAGGTTAAACATGGTTGTGGAGTTATCTATATATAATTCGAGGACCCATGTTCACTACACCAAAAAAATCCTAAATTCTTCAGTGTGGAAAGCCAAATTCTACAAGTTCACCATATGCATTAGATTTGCCTTAATTTTCCCATTTGCTTAATTGTGCAATGTTTATTTATGCAAATTTACTTCCCAGGATAGTCTCCCAACAATAAACACGCATTTGCCCTCAGCTCTGTGCTACCACAGCAATACACAAGGGAAAAGTTCATCTACACATCATCTGCAAAATCAAGTAATAAACATACACCCAGCCCCAAAACAGCCCTTGCCTTGCATATCCCAACACCCTCTTCCACACCACTCACAAACTGCCTCCTCCCTACATACTCCAGTAACATCCTCTCCTCACACACACACCCCATTCAGACTGACCACTCTTCACATGCCCCAGCAGCATTCCCCCCTCACTCCACACAAAAACAGACTGCCTCTACTCTCTCCACCCCACCCCCCCAGAAATAGAGCCAGGATGCAGATCACCCATGAGCTCTCTCTTCAGCAGGTGAGGGGTAAGCTACAGCAGTTTCTGTTCAGTCTGCTGAACTGAGTTGGCCCCTGCTTTTCAGCGGAGAATCGGTGGAGGTAGGCAGGATATTGTTTCCAAGCAGAGAATGGAGCATCTCCCTCCCTCTACAGCAACAACATAGGAGCCCTTTAAAAAGCAATAAAAGCTTATCACTGTATCACCCCCGATCAGTGGCACCATGGCTGTTTGAAAAGCCATGGGCCAATTAAGAAGCAATTGAAGCGAATCACCTTTTCACTGCGGAGCTCAGCTGGCAGCAGGAGAAGCAGCACAAATCATGGTGGTGCAGTGAACAAGAGTCCCTGATATACTTGTACTACAGTCCCAGACAGGTCTGCCTCAAAGACCCTTAGAGCCAGTTTTGCTGTTCTTAACTCCAGGAGGTATATGGAACAAGCACTCCTCTGCAGACCAGCAGCCACCATTGACCGATAGTCCTTGAAAGTGAGCCCCCCACCCTAGCACGCATCTGTTATGGTAAGATGGGAAGGCATAAGAGGGACAAAGCACCCCTTTGCATACATTTTCCTCCAAGTCCCAGCACCTTATACTGATGAGCAACGGCGCTGCCGGAAGACAAATCAGGAGGATAGGGTTGTTCAGGCCTGCTTGCAGGAAAAGCAGTATCCACCCCTTCAGAAGACAGTCTGATTCTTGCAAATGGTGTGATGTGTGGTGGAAGCCATATGACCCAGAATTTTAGGGGGGAAAAAATAGGGTTGCACAGGCCTTGAAAAATTACCTCACACATCAATCTTATTGAGAGGAACCTGTCTGAGGGGCCATTGTTCTTGCCAGAGAAGACTAACACTGCTCCTCTAACGTTAACCCTGGAAGAAGGAATAAGTACCGATTTAAACAGGCAGTTAATCACAATCCCAGGGTCATGAAATATTTTGCTGACTGTGGCAATATGATCTGAGGACAGAGTCTGATTCAGTCTTAGTAAGCCAAACATCAAATAGGGAAAAACAATAATCCCTTGTTTCCTTAAAAATGCTGTCACTGGGCATTTTGTAAATATTCTGGGGGCAAAAGACCAAAAGGGAGGATCATAAACTGATAGTGACCACTTGGGAGAAAAAAACCTAAGGAATTTCTTATGTTGCTCCTTTATGGAAATATACAAGTATGGATCCATCATATCCATAGTAGTAAACACATCCCCCGGAAGAAGGGAAGGAATGAGCAGTGCAAGAGTCAACATGCAAAATTTAACAGTGGTTTGTCCCTCCCCCCCCCCCCCATCTTTATTTCAAGTTATTACAACTTACGTCTGAGTACATGTATATAAAAATACTATTCGGAAACAATCAAAATATTGTATCACATACAGTAACAACACAGTCCCTGTTAACATGCCCCCCTCCTTCTCCCAAGTAGACACTGAATTTAGTACTGTACACTTGTTTCTAGTTATATATTATTCCTATGCGTTATTGTCAAAGGTCTCAATAAAATTTGTTCTATTTGGGAGGACTGTATATATCAGCTTGAGAGTATTAAAGAGATTGGCATCCATCTTGTATAGAATTCCTCCAGTCTGTCCTGAAGTCCTGCAGCTATCTGTTCCATGGTTAAAACATACCAGAGGCATTAGTACAGTTGCTTTTCTGACAAATATTCTTGTGTTTTCCAGTTCTGCGCTATGATGTGTAGGGCAGCCAGTCTCACTTGATTACATGTTTCTTTTCTTTCCGATATGAATTGGTTTCTTGGAAAAATTCCCAAGTCTGATAGTTGGTCTGAAGGGAAGCATTATCTCTGTAATCTCATTTATGATTCGCCACACCTTTCTCCATAAAGGTCGTACCTTTTCACACTCCCACCAACAGTGGAGCATAGTTCCTCTTATCTGACAACCCCTCCAGCAAAGGTCAGATCCACGTGCCAACACATTTTTCATGTCCTATACCATCGTAAGGTAAGCTTTACCTGTATTTCTTTCACCAATAATGATCTAGAGCTGTTGAACATATTATATTTTATTTAGATCAGATTTTTGAAATTTTGTTCCCATTTCATTTCCCCATTTTTTTATATATCCTGTATCAGGTGTGATTAATATTTGTTAATAGCTGAGTAAAGCCTAGACAAGATTCCTTTCCCTATCTTGTTTTCAAATAACTCATATTCTTGCGAGTGGGGTTTTCTCTGATATTGTGTTCTATAGTGCCTATTATTAAGTATTCCCCTAAATTTCATATATGTGCAAACATTAATTTTAGCTTGAATTTGCTCTTCAATTTCTTCTTTTGACAAGGTGTGGCGCCCGTCATGATGTCTGCTTTTCCTTTCATTTTTTTCCATATTTGCCACACTGTGGGGATAAATGGATGATCCACTTTCTGACATAATCCTTTTTCCCCATCATTAAACAGTTTTTAAAATGTTGTGAGGCCTACTGTATTTAACTCCATTTTTAACCAGCTGTTTATGTTTAGGTTCAGAATACCAGATGTGAGCGTCGCGCATCACAGATGCATAATGATACATTTTTAGTTCTGGGATATTCAGTCCCCCGCCCCCCAAGGTCTTGTTTGTATATAATACAGCTTTTCTAATCATTTTATTCCATATAAATAAGGCTATTTATTGATTCAATAAATAAAATAAGTCTTTTGGAATTTTTACTGGAGGGCGAATAGAGTATGTAGCAGGGGGTCTTCCCAGGGCCACACAAGAGCGCTGGGGTGTCTCATGGGGAATTAGCTCTACCCCTCTGCCATGCCTATTCAGTCCGAGCCTCAGCTGAATCCCCCTCTGAGGAAGGGGGTACCCTCCTATAGGGCCCAACACAGGTAGTCCAGAGGGTATCCAGTTAATAGTCCTTCATTAATACAGTCCTGTGTACACGATCCCTGGGGCTGCCAGCTCAGTCGCCTCTACCCAGCAGACCCAGGTCAGTCTCTCCACAGTGCACAGGCGCAACCCCCCAAAGTCATCCAGAGCCAGGCCTCAAAGCCCCTGGCTCACATTAAGCCTTCCCCAGACAGGAGGCTCCCTCCTGGGCATAGCCTCTCTCACTTACCTGGGTCCCTCTGGTTCTCCAGCCTTCAGCACCTTAGAGAGCGCAGAGTTAGAAGGGTCTCCTTCAGGCTTCCTCCAGGGAGATGTTGCACCTTCAACTCCCAGGCAGAGACTGTCTTCTCTCTTCCTTATTCCAGGCTTTTATAGTGCTGAGTGGGTGTGGCTTTGGGCCCACTCAGTCTCTCTTAAAGGGCCAACAGAGCTACTAGGCTTCACTCTGGATGATTTCTGACGTTACGGGCCTCCCTTTTACCACAGTCAATCCCCTGTGGTGGAGGAGGGCCTGTAACATCTGAAGGGGTTCCCGCCAGAGGTTCACCCCAGTGAACCTCTGGCAGAAATCCAAATAACCACCATTCCAGAGGGGAGGCCAGCCTCACCTCCAGAATGGTGGTTAGCTGGACCAAGGTCCGGAAACAGTGGAGAGTAATGTCTGTTACCTCCGCCGAGTCCAGAGCGTAGTTCTAGCCATGATTCGGGATCTTAACCCCCAAATATTATTAACCCCGCTCCCCCAGCAGGCGGCCAGGCAGACGGGGGAGCGGGGCTGTGCAGTCACACGTTGTGCTGCACAGCCCCTCCCCCTCCCCGAGCAGAATCAGGCCGGCACATCTAAAGGGCGGCCGGCCTGATTCCTGTCCAGGATCCGAAACGGATCCCGGACCGTGGCAACGAGGGAGGTCGTCATGTCTGAAATCATCCTCTGTTACAGAGTATAAAGAATTTTGGGACGTATTACCATTTTAATTAAATTTAATCTACCCATACAGGAACATGTAACATCCTTCCATTCTTCCATTTTTTTCTTAATTTCTGCTACCAAAGGAAGATAATTGCATTTGAATAGATGTTGCATGTTTTTGGCTATTTTAACCTCCAAATATTCTTAACCCCCTCCCCCATCTCCAGGAAGGCGGGCGGCCGGGGGAACGTGGGGAAGCGGGGCTGTGAGGCTGCATGTCACGCCGCACAGCCCCTCCCCCGCCCCGATCGGAATCAGGCCGGCACGTCTAAAGGACAGACGGCCTGATTCCTGTCCAGGATCTGAAACAGATCCCAGACCGTGGTAACAAGGGAGGCTGGCACGTCTAAAATCACCCTAAGTTAAGCACATGCGCCTGAGACTTTTCAACTTCATAAATGCATCCCTCTCTCTCCCTTTGTTCCCTTCTCCCTTTTCCACCTTCTTTGTCTATCCTATTATTCATTATTATTATTATTATTATTAGCAAGCACTTATATAGCGCCAGGAATGTACCTAGCGCTTTACAAAGTAAAGCCGTAACTGACGCTTTACAAAGTAAAGCCATAACTGGTGCTTTACAAAGTAAAGCCGGCCGGCCTGATTTCTGTCCGGGATCCGAAACGGATCCCGGACCGTGGCAACGAGAGAGGTCGGCACATCTGAAATCACCCTCTGTTACAGAGTATAAAGAATTTTGGGAAGTATTACCATTTTAATTAAATTTAATCTACCCATCCAGGAACATGTAATGTCCTTCCATTTTTCCATTTTTTCCTTAATTTCTGCAAACAAAGGAAGATAATTGCATTTGTATAGATGTTGCGTGTTTTTGGTTATCTTAACCCCCAAATATGTAATTTCACTTTCAGTTATTTCATAGGGAATGATTCTTTTCAATTCTTGTTTATCCAGATTGGGCATATGAAATAGCATTGCTAATGATTTTTTAAAGTAAACATTGTAGCTGGAAAGAGTGCCAAATTCTTTTAGCAATTGAAGTAGTGGTAGTATTGATTTGACTGGATCTCCCACATAAATTAACATGTCATCTATATACAGTGATATGTTTGGGTGATTTCAGATGTGATGTGGTGAGATTCACCACAGTGAATCCCACCTCGGTGTCAATTGCTTCACCGCGGGCCGTGGTGAGCTGTGCGGCCCCAACAGTCATGACAGGGATGGCACCACCGCCCGGGGCCAACCGGAGTGAACCCGGGCCGGGGGAACCCAACAGACGTGTCGTGGTGGCAAGAACCGCAGTGGAAGCCCCACAAGGCACCGGGGTCACGCGGATGCAAACATGGCCGCCTGAGGGCAAACGAAGCCACAGACAGTGGAGGGCCCCTCCCAGGGAAGGGAAACACGAAGGGAGGGGGTGGAGGGAGCTGCAGCGTGAGCAGCGCTCGCAAACAGCAGCTGCATGGAAGGCGTGTGCACTTCAAAACGAGAAGCTGCACACCCACACAACACAGGGGAGCCGGGCAGGGGGGGCAGAGGGAGGCATGCACTGGGGGGGGTGACAGGGAACCCCATGGCCAGTCAGATGCACAGGAGGTGGGGGGGTGAGGGGCTGGCATGGCCAGCCCAGCAGGAGGGGGAGGGGGCAGGACCCCAGCGGGCAAGGGGAAGGGGGACCCAGCAGCCCAAGGACATAGGAGGCAGCACACAGCACATTGAAGCGCAACAGGCGTTTATTGAGAACACAAGCGGCACCGGGCCAGCGCAGAGCCATACAGAGAGGGAGCGCGTGGGGCCAGGGTGCAGGAGAAGGGGCTGCAGCAGGGGGGGCACGGAGTCCAGTCTGGGAGGAATGGAAGCACCACAACGGCCCACCACGGAGGCCATACGGAGGGGTTCGGGGTGGTGGCAGAGGGTCCCAGGCGAGGGGGCGACAGGCAGGTGGGTGGCAGAGGGTCCCAGGGGGTCCAGCCATCCGGAAGAGGCAGCAGGTGGTGGCGAGAGCATCCAGGCCACTGACGGAATGGAGGTGCTGAGGAGGCAGCCAGATGACAGATGGGCCCGGAGTGCCCTACACCCAGCTGCAGGGGCTCCCATCGGGTGGAGGGGGCGGTTCCGACAGCAGGTGCACATAGTGGGGTCACTGCCACAGTCCCTGGCAGAAGCCACTCCCGGCCATGTGGAAGCAGATCAGGTGGAAGGCCTCGAAGGGATCCGCACAGCTCATCCCGAGTTGCACATCAGGGCGGCTGCACACCTCCAACAGGGCCGCGAGCGCCGGCCCGGAGAGTGGGGGCATGCCATAATCAGCCGCAGGGAGCCAGGGCAGGTGGGACAGCTCCAGCAGATGGTAGTAGGCAGCCCCGCGGGAGCGCGGATACCCACGGGCGCCCTGCATGCTAATGAAGTAGGCCATGGCAGGACCACCCTCATACAGGCAGGTCGCATATCCAGGGAAGGCACACACACACTGAGCAGAGGCCGTCTCGGCAGGACTCCACGCCGCAAGGCCCCCCAGCGTGTCCGACAAGTGCCCCTCAGGGAAGGGGGCAAGCCCCAACTCCTCACAGTGTACGCGTCAGTCGCTAGCCGTCATGACATAGCCGAAGCACAGCATACCGAAGCTCAGGCACCGATAGGCATCCGGCTGGGTGGGCAAGGAGCGCAAGCTGCCCTGAATGATGGGCGAACGCCACAGGTCACACAGGGCCATGCTCTCGCGGGCGGTCCAGGCACAAACAGAGCCCCCGGAGCCTTCGAGCGGGACCTCGGGCTGAGATGCAGCCACCATGATACAGCTCCTGAAGGGTCTGAGCCGCAGCGGCCATGGGGGCAGCATGGGATTAGGGGCCGGGGAGCTGGACAGGCAGACAGAGGCTGCCAAGGCCGATAGATAACGGCTGGACAGGAACAATAGGGCCGCTGTGGAGGGATGCGAAGGGAGAGGGCAGCGCACAGCTGCCGGCATGCAAGGCCAGACAGCCCCGCGCATCCACACCTGCCTGTGGAGATAGCAACGACTGTACGCGCACGCACAGGGAGGGGCAGCAACCTGAGCCCCGGGGGCCTGCTCAGGGTACCCCCAATGTTGGACCATAGCTGGTACCTTGGGGTGGGGCACACAACTGAGTCGTGGCCGGGGTGGGATGTCCGTGAGGCCGGGGGGAGGCATGCACCTGTAGGGAAGAAAGCACTCTGGCACCGTTAGGTGTGCAAATACCATTTATTGTGCTCCCCCATCCCCGCCCCAGTCCCCAGTACACCCGTGTGCCCCCGTGCCCTTCCCCCCTCCCACCCCTCGGTGGTCCCGGGTACCCACTCCCCATCCCATCCCCTATGCTGCCCTGCCCCTCCCCCTCCCCCATCCCCTGCTGCCCCTAGGCCATCCCCGTCCCCTGCTAACAGGGATGGCCGAGGCTACTGAGCCCCCCCTTGTCCGAGGTGGAGGAGGAGGTGCTGTCAGCCAGAAGACTCTGCCCCCCGACCGCCGCCCCCGGGGGGCCCCTGTCCGCCCCCCATCCCCTGCGCCGCCTGCAGATGGATCGGGGCCCGGCGGGCCGGCTGCTGGCGTCCGAGCTGTGGGGGCACGGATCCCCGGATCTGCGGTCCCAGGTGCCGTTGGGGCAGCGTGTGGTACGGCTGGGGGTGGGTGGAGGGGAAATGGGTCCGGGCACTGGCATGGCACCCGGCGGGGCTGCTGCCAGTATGAATACACTCAAGGCCCCGGCCTGCAGGAGGAGGGACGTGCCCTGCTCCAGTGATCGGTCCATCTTAAGGCCGAGCTCCTCGGACCGGTGGTCCTGCCGATCCGAGTGGGCCTGGAGTGCCTCCAGTTGGCGGTCCATGTCCTGCTCCATCTGCCACCAGTCCTTGCGCATCTCCGCCACCAGCACCCAGTCCTTCCCCTCCACCTGTTGCAGGGCCCTTGTGGTCCCCTCCTCCAACCGGCAGACAGCCTCCATCTGTCTGCTGTGTGGTGGTGGTGACCAGCTCCTGGGCGAGGTCCTCCCAGCATCTGCGTGCCCGCGCT
This sequence comes from Sphenodon punctatus, assembly GCA_003113815.1. Lineage (NCBI taxonomy): Eukaryota > Metazoa > Chordata > Lepidosauria > Sphenodontia > Sphenodontidae > Sphenodon > Sphenodon punctatus. The sequence continues at coordinate 366,430 of QEPC01004710.1, read as the reverse complement.
CAGTGCTCCCGCATTCTCTGGGCCGGTGGTATCGGAGGTCCCCAGCCACGGCCCTCCCATGCCTGGTGTGGCTCTGTAGGGCGATAGAGGGGTCAGTTAGGCATGTGGGGTGCTGTTCCCCTGGCCTCCCACCTGTGCCTGTGCTCGGGATGCTCCCTCACCCCGGGATAGGCACTGCTGGCCCCTGTGCGGCTCCCTCTGCCCGTGCCCCTTCCCAGCATCTGGGACCGGGAGGGTGGGGGGTTGCTGCCATCCCCTTCCACCCCGCGGCCCCCCTCCCCGTGTGGTCCCCGCATGTGCCCTGCAGTGCCCCTACCTGCTTCCTCCATGTCCGTTCCCTCGGAGACTGGTCGGTCGCTGGGGCTGGTGTCTGCCCGGTCCTCGGGGCGGCATGCCATGAGGTGCAGGGTGACTGTCTCCTCCTCGCCCTCCCCCTCCTCCGAGATATCTGAGACGTGCGTGCCCTCGCCGGTGGTCGCGCTGGGGGTGTGCTGGGTGCACGTGTTCGAGGTCCCTGGCAGCTCCTCCGGTGCTTTCGTGCCCAGGGCTCTCCGGCTGCAGGGGGGTGGGTGCTCGTCTGCAGGTTGCTCCTCCCGGGAATCCCCTCCTACAGGACGCTGGGCAACAATGGAGCCCTTGCGGTAGAGCACCCGGCTCAGCACATCCAGGTAGGGGGAGGTCCGTGTCACCCGCCCAGAGTGCCGGTTGTTGTCCATAATGTCCTTGAACCCCATTTTCAGTTATTTTATTTTTGTCAGGCACTGTGTGGGCATGCGGTCGTATCCGCCCCCCCCAATCTCCGTGGCTATCTGGGCAAACACCTGCTTGTTCCGGGCTTGATCGTCAGCTTGCCCTGCGTCTCAGGTGTCGTCCAGATAGCGATGAGGTCGTGGGTCTCTTGTAGCCCCCACTGACCCCCCCTGCGGTACTGGTGCCTGGGTGCCGGCCCCTGCGCTGCCTCCTCCTCCTCCTCTGCGGCCCCCGCCACCTGTCTCTGGCTCCTTCCGGCCTCAGGTTCCTCCGGGGCGCGTGCCCTCTTGTTGGTCTGTTTGTGGGTACAATGGGGCTGCTGGTTAGGCTCCTGGTGGCTGCGGTCCCTCCCTCCTTCCCCCCTCCCCAGCCCCCCCTCCCCAGCCCCGACCCACCCGCTCCCGGCTGCACCCCCTACCTTCTTCCGGGGTTCCCCCTGCTGTTGTTGTTGCTGCTGCTGCTGCAGCTACTGCACCTCCTCCTCGCCCTCTCGCTCCATCCTCCGCTCGTCTTCCGCCTCGCTCTTTGCCATCGCCTTCTCCATCACATTCTCCTACTGCTTTCTGCCCTTTAAATCTCCCTCCGTGTGCTGCTTGTTGTTGGTTGCCTGGCAGTGATGCTGCGTGCCGTCACCACGACCCGTGGTCACTTCCTTTCACCGCGGCCGGGGGTTTCCCTTCAGACATTACTTTTCATTCACCCCTGCCATGGTGAACATTCACCACACTTCTGGACCTCCTCCCACTTCTGGACCTCCTCCCACGAAGCGTGGTTAGATTCACCCCGGGCCGCGTTTGACTGTGGTGAACATCTGGATGCGCGCAAACAGACGTGCACGGCTCTTTCACCACCACCCACGTTTGACTGTGGTTGACTGTGGTGAATGCCGAAAACGTAACATCTGAAAGCACCCTTTATTTCCAAGTCCATAAAGAAAATGCCTTCAATATTTTTCTGTTGCCTTATGGCTATGGCTAGGGGCTCCAAAACCAGACTGAATAGTATGGTGACGGGGGGCACCCCTGCCTAGTTCCTCTTTTTAGTTGAATTTGTTCTCTTACTTGCCCAATTATTAATATTTTTGGTTATGGGTTTTTATATAATATTTTAGTCCAATTCAAGAAATTCCCTGTAAGTCTCATTTTTGCTAGGGTAATAAATAAAAATGTATGTTCCATCATGTCAAACGCTTTCTCAGCGTGGAGTGCAATGATTGCAGCAGGTTTTTTATCTTTTTGAATTTAAATGTGTGTGGCATTTCCTTTTGTGTTATTGGCGAATTATAAACTTTAGTTAACCATGGGGTGAGTTGGGTATTAAATTTCTGAAATAAAGCCATTAAATTCTGAAATTCTGAAATAAAGCCATCCAGGCCACCCACTTTATTTTTGGAGAATTCTTGTATAACTTCTGATATTTCGTCCTCTGTAAAGGCTCTATTAAGTGATTCCCTTTGCAACTGTGTAATCTTGGGAATAGGTAGTTTATTTTGAAAATTTGGGATATTTGTTTCATTAGGTTCCGTTGTTTCATATACATTTTCATAGAATTTTTAAAATTCTATTGTAATGTCGGTCTTCTATGTTTTATATTTCCCTCTTGATCTTTTATCTTAGTTATCCAAGTACACATTCTTTTTTTTTTAATCATCCACGCCAATATTTTGTCACTTTTATAGGATTTTTCATAGTAAAAACATTTTTTGCATCTGATTTTATCTATAGTGGGTTTTAATTCTAGTGAATTATTGACATTTTTAGTCTCTTTAATTTGGTCTTTTAATTGATTTGAGGGTCTATTTTTATTCAGTGTTTCTATTTAACTGGTTATATTGTTCAACTAATTTTGCCTTATTTTCTCTCTTTTTTTGCAGCACTGAGGGAGACATCGTGCCCTCGGACGAAAACTTTTGCCATCTCCCAGAGCATCTGTACCTTCATGTTTGGAGTATTATTCAAGCTGAAGAATTCTTCTATGTTATCGTCATTTTTCCCCTAATCCATGTATTCAATAAATCTGATTTGTTAAGTTTCCATGTTTTGGTTGTTTTTGTAAATTTCTACCGAATCTTGCCAATCCAAGATCAGAGGATTGTGATCAGAAAATACCATTTTTCATTAAACATCTTAAGCATTTTTGTAAGTTGTTTTTTTCCAACAGGAAGTGGTCCAACATGGAGTAATAAGTAATGTGTTAATAGAATAGAAAGAGAACTCTCTAGATCCAGGATTTAATTATCTCCATGTGGCTACATAATTTTCTCTTTTGAATTGTCATTGTACTTTTATATGTTCTGGTTGTAGAGTTACTGGGCCAGATTTATCCTCTGGGGATAACGGGGTGTTAAAGTCCCTCACTACAATCACATGTCCCTCTGCAAATTGTGTCATTTTAGGAAAAAAAAATTCAAAGATTTTGGCTTGTCCTTTGTTAGGGTGCATAGACATTCACAAAGGTATAATTTTGGTCCGGGATCTTTCCTTTGACCATGATGTATCTCCCTTCTGGCCTGAACTTGCGAAGTAAAGTGGTTCAAAAAAAGTGCTTTTGAATCTAAATTCATCTTTTTGTATTAAGTGTGATTCCTGGATTGTAAATATTTGTATTTTGTTACTATGAACAAAATGCCAAATCCTTCTGTGTTTGACTAGGTCATTTAGACCTTTGACATTGATAGTTGCTATTCTAGTATGAAATTTACTCTCATCTGTATCTTGAAATATTTGTCATTCCCTATTGGTGTCTCCTGAAACTTACCCCTTAACCAAAAAACTTTGTCAAACCTTTTACGCATTTTATTTCTGTTGAAGAAAGATTAGGTAAAACAATCCAAATTGTGGTAAAATTGTGGACGCAATTCAATGGTGTTCCTTGCCAGTTTAGGTTTTTGTCCCCCGCGCAAACCCACCTCAAGCCTCTCCCCCAGAAAGGAGGGTTCAAAAATAACTTATGCATATTATTAAACATGTTCTCCAAAATTTAAAATGATGTAGATGATCTCCTTTACATGCACAACAAAGGGAAGAGAAACAGGGAAGAATTCAAAGTGTTTGTATTCTGATAGTAGGGTTATTAGGTCTCTCCCCTGAACCCTCCACCCCCAGCTTGCTTATATTTAGTTTTCTTGGATTCTGTGAACTCCCTCAATTGGGTTTCTCAAACCATACAACTTCCTACAGTTACCAGTACTAGTGTTTATTCTATGACTTTCCCTCTCAGACATCCAGTTAATGTAATTGAGTGTTATGTACTAGTGCCATCTAGTGACCATCATGCACACTTATTTATCTTAGTTACAAATTTTCTGGTAGTTTACAGATTTATGCCGCACCCTCTGATGTTTTTTAGTTATATTATCAAGCATAAATTTACAATCAACTATAGTCCAACTGTTAATGTTGGCCCTTTCTGACTACATCCCCAAGAAGGCCACCATGTTCAACCATCCCCTTTTCCAGAACAGGATCCACCACCACCCCTACCCTTTCTTTAACAAAACAATTATTTAACTGTTAAACATCTTATTTATATATATCTTTTCTATTATTACCCTTAAAGTCAGTTTTTCCCAGAAGGATACAGAAAGATGTAGTTTATCTTTATCTTCTTTTATATATCTGCTGGCTGGCTCTTCATACTTTAATGTTCTTCACTATTTCTGGTAAATGTTTTTCAATGTAATGCAGTAAAGCATCTTCATTCTTGAAGATAAGTTGTTTGTGTCTATGTGTAAAGGCAAATTTTGCAGGAAATTTGATAGTAGCTCTTATTCCTGCCTTATTGAAGAGTTCAAAGAATTTATACCAGACACCTGTCTTTATCACTGTGGCTGTGGCAAAGTCTGGGAAAAAATGTATTTGCTTCTCTTGAAAGCTTAGATTATTAGTTTTTCTGGATCTCCATAGAATAGCTTCTTTTTCATTAAACTTTAGGAGCTTAGTGATTCTAGCTCTCGCAGGGCCATTTTCCTTGGGTTTTGGTTTTAGCTCCCTATGGGCTCTCTCCATCTTTCTGTGTCCCATAGTTCAGCATTATCAGGGAAGATGATTTGAAAGAGCTTTTAAGAAAGAGGAGCATACCTTTTTCTCTCTCTTCACCTTCAGGAATCCCCAACAGTCACAGATTGTTGCAGCGAGACCTAATTTCTTGGTCTTCTCTTTTGTCTTTGAGAGCCCTTTATTTACTTTTCCATTATAAGAATTCAGGAGTCTCTTTCCAGGCCTTTGTCCTCCACTGTGCTAATTCTCTCCTCTGTGGCATCCACTCTTCAGGAGATTTCATGCAGGCTACAGTTGATCGTGGTTAGGGTGGAGTTCAGCTACCTGACTAATTCTCATAATTGCTTGCAGTCATTTCTAGTTTCCTTTAGTTCAGCCTTAATCGACTCAAATAGCGTCGAGCAGGACTGGTGTCCAGGCCCTCCCCTGACTCCAGCCTGAGGGGAGCCTCCGGCAGCGATTTTCTCTGCCTCAATTGTAACACCGTTCACACTTCCTGTTTCTTTTTCCTCCGCTTCTGTCCCAGAGGCCTTTTTCCCCCTGTACTCTGCTGGGCTTGTCTTTCTCTACCCATTTATAGGTTTTAAAGTAATTTTAGAGAGTTTTTTCCTGATTTTGGAAAGTTCCGAGCTGGGCCACACGGGATCTCACCCAGCATGTCTAGCCACTGCACATGCCCATTGAGCCCCCAAAATTTAACAGTGTGGACATGTTTATTCAGTAACCCGAGATGTAAAATGGGAATAAAACCCTTAACTTCTTTGGAAAAAACAAACTTATAATATAACCCCAAACCCCTCTGACTCTTAGGGTGATTTCAGACGTGAAATCACCACGCACTGGAATCCAAAACGGATCCCGGTGAGGAATCAGTCCGGCCATCCTTCAGATGTGCCAGCCTGATTCCTACCGGGGATCGGGGAGGGGGTGGGGCTGCGCAGCGTGGCGCGACGTGCGGCCACACAGCCCCGCCCCCCAGCACTCCCCTGGCCGCCCGCCCTCCAGGAGACAGGCGGGCGCAGCAGCCAATCCAGTCTCTGTGCCCGATCCCGCAGCGTGGTCTGGGCCACGATCTGGCCAACGGAAGGTAACAGACGTTACTTTCAGCCGATTCCGGATTGTGGCCACCTTGACCACACTTGCGGCCTGATCCCACCACGCTTTCGGACCTCCAGGCAACCGGAGGTCTGAAAGCGTGGTCAAAGAGATTCCTGCTGGGGGTTCACAGGGGTTCACATCTGGCAGGAATCTCTTTGGGTAACATCAGACGTTACGCTACCGGAGCCACCACAGGGGGGTTCACTGTGGTTGACCGTGGTGTCGTAATGTCTGAAATTACCCATAGGGACTTCCTCTATGGCTCACTTAACCAAGAGTCTGGCCACTTCCTGAGACAAGAATTCTTGAGCCACAGGATCAGACAGAATAGAAGACAAGATCATTTTATTCCCAGGCATTTTCCAAAATTGCATAAAATAACCATAACAAACTATGTTCAAAACCCATTTATCACAGGTGATTCCCTCCATTTATGGGAAAAACAACAAAGCCTATCTCTGAAGGGAAAGGGCTTCTCACCAATACTAAAAAGGTTTCTTTCCCAGAGTAGAGGGGGCAGAAGACCCACCCTGCTTTTGAGAAGGCAGGGAATTTGCCTACCCTGGTTGTAATTCCCCTAAAATCTGGTGCAGTTAGGTCTAACGGTGACATAGAAAGAATGCCTGAAGGAGGAAACTATAGACGAGTACACTTGATGTCTGTGCCGGGCAAAAGAACTACAGGGAATGTTGACAAACTTCAGCTTTTCCCCTAGGTCTGAGGCCCACAGATAAATGGCCCTGCAAAAGCTGGAAGTTGAAGCTGTGGCTTTCAAAGCTAGAGCAGAAGCCTCAACATTTTCTCTCAGGGCTATCTCAATCTTCCTATCCAGGGGATCTTTGGAGTAGCCCTTCCCTTCTGCTGATAGGGCCACTGACTTAGGCCATTTTTAAATGGACTGCAGTAGGTAGTGGAGATGGGTATGCGGCCATGGTGGGTGGAGGTTACCCATCTCCACCCACGGAGCATCGGGCATTAGAGGCCATTGCTCCGTGCATGGGTGATGGGTGGACATACATGGAGGTGGGTGTAGCCCCCTCCCCCGTGGCATTCACACGGGCACCTCCACTCATCTCCACACAGCAAAAGTGAGTGGAGATTTATTTTATTTATTTATTATATTTATTAGCCGCCCCCTCATGCCTACGGAATCCCGGGGCAGCTTACAACACTAAAAAACAAGACAACAATAAAATACCAAAATGTAAACATTTCTAAAAAACATCCCCCCCCCACCTACCCCATCCCTCCCACCTTGCCCTCCAAAGGCCTGGGCGAACAGCCAGGTCTTGCAGGCTTAATGGAACGCCAGCAGACCTGGGGCCAGGTGAGCTTCCTCCGGGAGGGAATTCCAGAGTCGCAGCCTGGCCACCGAGAACGCCCGTTCCATTGTGGCACCCCACCTAACACGGGGGACCTCCAGGAAGGCGCCCCCGGTAGACCGCAGGGATTGCTCTGAGATGCGGAAGGCGAGGCGGTCCCCGAGGTATGAGGGGCCGAGACTGTGTAGCGCTTTATAGATCAAAATTAACATATTGAATCTGGCCCGGTATGCTATAAGCAGCCAGTGCAAAGTGCGGAGCACAGGTGTTATGTGCTCCCACTGACCTGTCCCTGTAAGGAGACGGGCTGCTGCATTCTGCACTAGCTGCAGTCTCTGGACCAGAAACGGGGGAAGCCCCATGTAGAGTGCCTTGCAGTAGTCCAGTCTCGAGGTGATGAAGGCGTGGATAAGAGTGGCCAGGTCAGGCCTGGAGATGTATGGACAGAGCCTCCGTACTAGATATAGCTGGCGGAAGGCGTCTTTAGCCACCACCGCCACCTGTTGATCCAGACGGAGGTTCGAATCCAACAATGGGTGGGTGTCTCATGTGAAAAGGGCCATAGAAAGATCTGAAGCTGCAGCGTCCACCTAAGGGGGATCAGCTCCTTGTTGTGCTTTGGAAGAGAGTAAAAGTGCCTGGCATGCTTATGAGTGGCTTTGTATCTAGCAGGAGCAGCCCACTCTTCCTGAATAGCATCCAGGTAAAATTGGCCTCATGTATCAGGCCAGATATTATCTCGGATAAGCCCATGGTTGTCATGGCAGTCATGAACTCTTGCTCTGCCCCTGAAAGGCCAGCTTCAGCATGTATGTTGAAATTGCCCATGATGAAAGTCTAGGTGAATTCAAAACCACCTCTGAGATTAGCTCAGCTAGAGCAGCTAGGAAATCAGTCATGCAGCAGGGTGGTCAGTACACCAGTCTATCCCCAGACAAATCTAACACCAGATACCTCTGTTGTCTTTACAGATCACAGCCACTCCATCCCCCCAGCCTCCGAGCTGAGAGTGATGCTGAACAGAGTACCCAGCTGGAACAATCTGGGACAATACCAGCCCAGATGCTTTATCCAGTCAGGTCTCTGTAATGCATATAAGGTCGGTAGCCTCATCCTGAATCAATTCGTGAATGGTAAAGGTCCCATCACTGACCTCACATTAAGCAGCAACTGTGACATATCAGGGGCTCTACTGGTCTTAATCCCCAAATATCCCAAGACAGGGGGGGAAGTTGGACATGGGAACAAACAGCAGGTGCCTCTCCCGAAAATCCTGATGGTTTGCCCTCCCCCCCTGCTATACCTCCCCATGCCCATCATGACCCCAATAGCTGCCCCATCCCCTCCCCCCACAGGGCTTCTTCCCCGACTCCCAATTCCTGGGCCCAGTGTCTCCAGAGGTGGAATCATCAAGTAGTCAGGCGGAGAAAAAAACCCTTCTCCCTACCATATCCCCCCAAACTCCCCACCCTTTCCCCCCATGCCCATACCCCATTCTCACTGAGGAGCCAGGGCACTTGCTCCCACCCCCTTCTCCTCTCTCACAGTGGGGCCAGGATACACCCAACCCTTCTCTTCCCCCCTCCCTTCCCATGCCCAACCCTCCCTTCATTGGAGGGCCATGGCATTTCTCCCCACTCTCTCACCCATGTCCAAACCTCTCGCAGGGGGGCTAGGGCACTCCCACCCCTACTCCTTCCCCACCCCTCATACACATACTCCCTCTCTAAGGGGGATCAGGACACTCCTTCCCCCCCCCCACGTCCCCCCTACCCACAACCCCCCCTCTCATAGGGGGCTTATTAAGCTCTTCCCCTTCCAAACCCTGCCCATACTCCCCCGCCATCCCACCATTTAAAAACAATTAAAACAGCCTTAACAAGCAATAGACAGCAGCCTCTGCCCCCTACCCCCCAACAGCCAAATAATGGTCAAGAAAAGGCAGACACATGCAGGCATTCAGGCTCTTCGTAGCAGACCTCGGATGCAGTCAACAACAGCAGCAAAGCTTTCCTTGCAGGCACAGCTCTCTCCTCCCTGCAGGCAGTCAGGCTCTTTGTAGCCCTGCAGAAGGTTGGTGTGGGCAAGATGACAGGCCCAGGTGCAGCCGGCATATTATTAATTAAGCTTAGCAATTTTATTTAGCTAAATATGGGGATATTCTGCTCCATCCAATCAGACCTTTTATCTCCATTCCCATTCCTTATTCAGACCTGCCAAGCTAGCCTTCTTCTCCATTTCTCTCTCTATTGGTATAACGCCAACTAAAGACAAGGTCAAATTAGCCTTAGGCCTCGTAAATAGAGATTACTTACCAGTAACTCTGTTCTTCGAGAGAGCTACACATATTCTCACTATTGGGATTCACTTCCTGCTCCGCAGGTACCGGAAAACCTCTTGTCAGCAGAACAAGGTTAGGACTCCGTACCTCCCTCCCCCCTCCCGCTCGGAGAAAAGTGCGGGCTCCAGATCGCGCAAGAGCGGGAGTCTATAAAAGGGGGCAGAGCTCTCACCGCCTCAGTTCCTTCCAAACCCATCCATGGAAGACTCAACTGGGTACCTCCGAGAGAGAGGGGAAGGTGGGCGGGTCATGAGAATATGCGGAGCACTCCTGAAGAACAGAGTTACTGGTAAGTAACCTCTATTTCTTCTTCGAGGATCTCCGCGATTCTCACTATTGGGAGAGTGAGTAGGAGTAAAAAGACATACCTCAGGTGGAGGGAATCAAGGAGGTTAGTCTAAGATGGAGTGTAAAATTGCTCTGTCCACCCCCGTCTACTTTGGCTGCCAGATCTAGAGAATAGTGCTTGGTAAAGGTATGCACCGAGGACCACGTGGGCCGTGGCAACCTTGCAAATGTCCTGGATAGGGACTCCACGGAAGTTGGCAATCGATGAGGCGACTGCCGTGGTGGAATGAGCACGAAGATGAGAGGGGGGAGTCTTGGCCGCCCATTCATAGCATCTCCGAATGCATAGCAGGATCCATTTTGAGAGTCTCTGGGATGTGATCCTAACTCTGATTTGTTGGACCCTATAGGAAATGAATAAGGCATCAGAAGCTCTGAAGGAACGAGTGCGAGTGATGTAAAAGGATAGCGCTCATTTGACATGGAGTGTGTGGAGAGTCCAGTCCGCTGAGGAGGAATGCAGCTTTGGGAAGAAGACAGGTAAGGATATGGTTTGATTTAAATGAAAGGGGGATACCACCTTGGGGATGAAAGAAGGATTCGTTCTGAGGTCCACCTTGTCACGGTCGAAAATAGTGTAAGGAGGAGAGGCCCACAGGGCAGAGAGCTCCAAAACTCTCCTTGCAGAGGTAATAGCCAGCAAGAAAGCTGTTTTAATAGAGATGTTCTCTGGAGAAGAGAATGCCATAGGCTCAAAGGGGGGCCCCATCAACTTGCTCAAGACAAGATTAAGATCCCACGGCGGGGTAGGGTGGGAGGAGGGAGGAAAAGAGTTGACCAACCCGCTCCAGAAAGTTCTCGCGAGGGGATGAGAGAAGAGCATGTCCATTCCAGGTGGGCGTAGTCAAGAGGAGAGTGCAGCGAGGTGTAGCTTTAGGGATGAGATGGAGAGTCCAGACTCGTGGAGGTGCAACAGGTATCAAAAGACATGGTTCATGGATACATCGTCCAAATTACAGTGCAGAGAGGCGCACCAAGCCAAGAAACGGGTCCACTTAGCTGTGTAGCAGAATTGCGTAGAGGGACAATGGGAGTTGAGCAGAATCCGTGCAACCTCTGGAGAGGCATCGAGCATTATAGCCCGATTAACCAAGCGGAGAGATGGAGTGACCGTAGGTCGTGGTGGAGGACAGACCCTTGTTCTCGAGAGAGAAGGTCGTGTAGGAGAGGGAGAGCCACTATGTCGACTGAGATGCCTGAAGAGTCTGGTACCAGGGTTGTCGGGGCCAAGCTGGAGCTATCAGAATGACGTGAGCACAGTCTACTTGAATTTTGTGGAGAACCCTGTACATCAAGGGAATGGGAGGGAAAGCATAAAGCAAGGGCCCCTTCCAGGGGATGGCGAAGGTGTCGGAGATCGAGCCCTGCACTTGGCCAGCCCTGCTGCAAAAACTGTGGAGTTTTGAGTTCTCTCAAGATGCGAAGAGATCTATAGAGGGGGTGCCCCATAACTGAGATTGGTCAGGACAGAGTCATTGAGGGCCCACTCGTGTTGGTCGGATGATCTGCGACCGAGCTGGTCTGCCAGGGAGTTGTCCTGTCCCGCTAGGTGAATGGCATGTAGGTGTATGTTGTGGCAGATGCACCACACCCAGATGGCCTGGGCCTCCAGGGAGAGAAGCGTGGATCTTGCTCCGCCTTGTTTGTTGATATACCACATCGCTGTGGTGTTGTCCGTTAGTATTAGAAGTTCAGGCCTGTGATGTGGTTGAGAAGGGCCATAAGAGACCAACGAATGGTCCTGAGTTTGAGAAAGTTTATGTGCATGAGTTTCTCCTCTTGGGACCATAGGTCGTGAACTGTGATGTGATTCATGTGCGCACCCCAACCTGTAAGCGAGGCATCGGTGGTGAGGGAGACCTGTATTTGAGGGGGATCGAATGGCATGTCAGTAAGTATGTGGTGTGGGTCGATCCACCAGAGGAGGTCGTTGTAGACCTCGGGAGGGATGGTTATATGCATAGAGAGTGGATGAAGGGTGGGGTTATAGGCACGTGCGAGCCATTGCTGTAGCGGTCGAAAGTGTAGATGGGCGTACGGAATCACAGCTGTGGTAGCTGCCATTAGTCCCTGTAGGCGGAGGAAGAAACGTACGGATTTCTTGGGTTTCGTTTGTAGAAGTAATATGGTCGATACGATGTCGTGGAATCTGTCCATGGGTAGGAAAGCTTTTATCTGTAGGGTGTCGAGAACCGCCTATATAAACTTAAGCTGTTGAGTGGGCACAAGGTGTGACTTCTTGAAATTGATGATGAACCCTAGCTTCTGTAAAATTTCCAGAATAAGGTTGAGGTGGCTTGTTAGAGTGTGAATGGACGGTGCTGCGAGCAGCCAGTCGTCCAAATACGGAAACACCTTCATCTCCAGTGTTCTTAGGTGGGCTACGACGACTGCGACCCACTTCGTGAAGACCCTGGGCACTGCAGAAAGGGTGAAGGGAAGAACAGAATACTGGAAGTGCCAATTCCCTACAACAAAATGTAAGTATCGTCTGTGAGCAACATTAATAGAAATGTGGAAATAAGCGTCCTTTAGGTCAAGGGAGGCCAACCAGTCTCCTTGCTGTAGGCCAAAGAAGATAATGGGAAGGGAGGTCATGCGAAACTTACATTTCCGAATATACTTGTTCAATCGGCGAAGGTCCAGGATAGGCCTGAAACCCTCATCCTTTTTGGGGACCAGGAAATAGTTGGAATAGAATCCAGTATTTCGCTGAGACGGAGGGACATCCTCAATAGCTCCTTTAGCCAGAAGCTCCTGAACCTCAAGCAGTATTTGAGGTTTGAGGGGGGGGGGGGACCCCCAGAGGGGGGGAGGGGAGTCGGGTGGAGTGAGTGGAATTATTGAATGAAGTATCCACAAGCAATTATCTCCCTAATCCAACAGTCTGTGGTAAGAGAGGCCCACTGGTTGTAGATGGGCCGGAGGCGGTTGTAAAAGAGGAGGGGATGCTGAAAAATTCCCTTGACCTGGTACTCTTCAAAAACGCTGCTTGGGCGGCAGTCCAGTGGAGGAGGTGGAAGAAGATCTACCCTTGCCCCTTTGTTTCGAGAACTGTCTATGAGATTGGGTAGACAGGGGTTGAGGTTGTTGGTACTGAGGCGAGTATCACCTGTTGGATTGGTAAAAGGGCTGGAAGCGGTGTCTGGCCTGATAAGGGTAGTATGGGTAGGAGGTAGAAGAAGAAGGGTAGAAGGGTCTCTTCCTAGTCATGCAAATGACCCCAGTTGACCTGGCAGTCTGACACATCTCCTTAACTTTCTTTAAGGTGTCATCAGTGGATGCTACAAAGAGCCCTTCCCCATCAAAGGGGAGGTCTTCTATGCGTGTCTTATTGTCAGCAGCTAAGGTGGTAGATCGCAGCCAAGCATGTCGTCTGAGAGTAATGGCCGAGGCCATGCCCCTGATATTTGAATCAGCAATGTGCATGTTAGCTGTGAGCTGAAATCTAGCTATCTGCATGCCCTCTTGTTGGAGGGCCAGGATCTGGGAAGGGTCAGAGGCTATACTCAACTGGGACCATAACCAGTGTTGGTATCCGCAAAGGGCAGAACCGTATTTAGCAGTGCGACGGGAAAGAGTTTCTGACGGAAAAAAAATTCTGCCCAATACAGCTAAGTGTCTACCCTCTCTATCTGCAGGGGACGTTTGAATACCTCCTGCTCTAAACTTTAAGGAAGCTGCAGCTATAACTAAGGAACTAGGTGCTGGGTGCTTATAAAACATCTCTGCTCCCTCCCTAGGTATCACATAGAGCGAATCTGCAAGTTTGTTAGTGGGTAACGCGGGGGATGGTTTTGCCCACACAGCCCTAGAAGGCTCCAAGAGTTGGTCAAGGATCGGGAGCATGATCTGACCTGAGTCTCCTGATCCCAAAATCCCCAAAACTGGAACCGACTGCGATTTTTTTACCACCTTAGTGGGTAAATTAGGGAGGGCAGAGGCTAGCCTTTTTAGCTATCCTGGAAGGCTTTGCTATCCTCAGTAGAGAGGGAAGACATGGGGTCAAAGATGGCATCGGGAGGGGGAGGAGAGATCGTCTTGTCCTCTTCTTGCAGAGAAGATGAGGAAGATAGTCAGGCAGAGCACTCAGAGAAGGTTTCCAGCTCAGGGTGAGGAGCAGCTGGGGCTGCAACGGAGGTAGGCACATCCCTAGATGAGATTGGGGGAGCCAGCAAAGAATCAAGAAGTGAGAGCCCCCTCGGTGGGTCTGACCTTGCTACTTGTTGATAGGTGGAAGAGGAGTGTTGTACCAATGGCGCTGTCTGCACCGCTAGAACTATCGCCAGTACTGTGGCTTGCCCGAGACCCCGATGGCGTGGCTGCTTTGGTGGAGCAGGAATGGGCATCAGCGGGGGACAATCAGGTGGGGCTCTGGAGATCGTTTGGGCTGTGGTATCTCCAAAGGATGTTACTGTAGAGGAAGTAGAGTATCTTAAGACTGAGGATAAGATAAATGGCAAGGGATTTCAGGTGGAACACAGGGGAGAACAGACAAATAATAATTCCAGAGCACCTGTTTCAGTTACCTATAATGTGCCCATTAAGAATAATAATAAAAAGAATACATTTAAGTGTCTATATGCTAATGCTAGAACTCTAAAAAGTAAGATGGGAGAATTAGAGTTTATAGCGCTAAATGAAGATGTAGACAATATAGGCATTACAGAGACCTGGTGGGATGAGGATAACCAATAGGACACTGTAATACCAGGGTACAAGATATATCGAAAGGACAGAGGAGATCGTGTTGGTGGTGGGGTGGCTCTGTATGTTAAGGACAGCACTGAGGTAAGTAGAATAAAAATTTTACAGGATGCAAACTGTTCCCTTGAATCCCTATGGATTGAAATTCCAGGTATCAAGCAGAAGAGTATAGCAGTGGGGCTATACTATCACCCTAAAGACAAAAGAGAAGAGCACAGAAGCTATTCCCTGATTATTGTGTGGATGGCCAAAAAATGCAATATAGAATATATGCCAAAATCTTTAATATAACTGAGAACTATTGCTAAAAATCAAATTATTATAAACAAGCTGGATATGATTGACATAAAAATTGTACAATATATACTTTTATGTGCCATCACAGACACAATAAATGCAGTGCAATAAATGCATACAACAAATGAATACAATGATTCTATTGATAAAGTCCAAATGCGTTTCGGGAATTCCTCCCCTTCTTCAGTGGACAATCAATAAACTGATTCCAGACCTGTGTGGAGCCGCAAAACATCCTGCACAATCTCTTCATGTGCAAATGTTGCCTCAAGCCCAGTGCGCAATGGATATAATTTTCCCCTACGGGCATAAGAACAGGTGAACCAAAGGCCATTATAGTATCTGGCAGAGAATGCAAAAATTCCCCCCAAATCAGTCAATTACCTGCAGGCAATCTTGGCAGCGGATAGAGCAACAACCTCCTGATTCACTCCAGGGCAGTCTTGTGTGTGCTGTGCTTTCCTAGGGGGGCAAAAGGCTGGATCTCCTGTTTCTTTTAATCCCTTNGGGGGACCCCCAGAGGGGGGGAGGGGAGTCGGGTGGAGTGAGTGGAATTATTGAATGAAGTATCCACAAGCAATTATCTCCCTAATCCAACAGTCTGTGGTAAGAGAGGCCCACTGGTTGTAGATGGGCCGGAGGCGGTTGTAAAAGAGGAGGGGATGCTGAAAAATTCCCTTGACCTGGTACTCTTCAAAAACGCTGCTTGGGCGGCAGTCCAGTGGAGGAGGTGGAAGAAGATCTACCCTTGCCCCTTTGTTTCGAGAACTGTCTATGAGATTGGGTAGACAGGGGTTGAGGTTGTTGGTACTGAGGCGAGTATCACCTGTTGGATTGGTAAAAGGGCTGGAAGCGGTGTCTGGCCTGATAAGGGTAGTATGGGTAGGAGGTAGAAGAAGAAGGGTAGAAGGGTCTCTTCCTAGTCATGCAAATGACCCCAGTTGACCTGGCAGTCTGACACATCTCCTTAACTTTCTTTAAGGTGTCATCAGTGGATGCTACAAAGAGCCCTTCCCCATCAAAGGGGAGGTCTTCTATGCGTGTCTTATTGTCAGCAGCTAAGGTGGTAGATCGCAGCCAAGCATGTCGTCTGAGAGTAATGGCCGAGGCCATGCCCCTGATATTTGAATCAGCAATGTGCATGTTAGCTGTGAGCTGAAATCTAGCTATCTGCATGCCCTCTTGTTGGAGGGCCAGGATCTGGGAAGGGTCAGAGGCTATACTCAACTGGGACCATAACCAGTGTTGGTATCCGCAAAGGGCAGAACCGTATTTAGCAGTGCGACGGGAAAGAGTTTCTGACGGAAAAAAAATTCTGCCCAATACAGCTAAGTGTCTACCCTCTCTATCTGCAGGGGACGTTTGAATACCTCCTGCTCTAAACTTTAAGGAAGCTGCAGCTATAACTAAGGAACTAGGTGCTGGGTGCTTATAAAACATCTCTGCTCCCTCCCTAGGTATCACATAGAGCGAATCTGCAAGTTTGTTAGTGGGTAACGCGGGGGATGGTTTTGCCCACACAGCCCTAGAAGGCTCCAAGAGTTGGTCAAGGATCGGGAGCATGATCTGACCTGAGTCTCCTGATCCCAAAATCCCCAAAACTGGAACCGACTGCGATTTTTTTACCACCTTAGTGGGTAAATTAGGGAGGGCAGAGGCTAGCCTTTTTAGCTATCCTGGAAGGCTTTGCTATCCTCAGTAGAGAGGGAAGACATGGGGTCAAAGATGGCATCGGGAGGGGGAGGAGAGATCGTCTTGTCCTCTTCTTGCAGAGAAGATGAGGAAGATAGTCAGGCAGAGCACTCAGAGAAGGTTTCCAGCTCAGGGTGAGGAGCAGCTGGGGCTGCAACGGAGGTAGGCACATCCCTAGATGAGATTGGGGGAGCCAGCAAAGAATCAAGAAGTGAGAGCCCCCTCGGTGGGTCTGACCTTGCTACTTGTTGATAGGTGGAAGAGGAGTGTTGTACCAATGGCGCTGTCTGCACCGCTAGAACTATCGCCAGTACTGTGGCTTGCCCGAGACCCCGATGGCGTGGCTGCTTTGGTGGAGCAGGAATGGGCATCAGCGGGGGACAATCAGGTGGGGCTCTGGAGATCGTTTGGGCTGTGGTATCTCCAAAGGATGTTACTGTAGAGGAAGTAGAGTATCTTAAGACTGAGGATAAGATAAATGGCAAGGGATTTCAGGTGGAACACAGGGGAGAACAGACAAATAATAATTCCAGAGCACCTGTTTCAGTTACCTATAATGTGCCCATTAAGAATAATAATAAAAAGAATACATTTAAGTGTCTATATGCTAATGCTAGAACTCTAAAAAGTAAGATGGGAGAATTAGAGTTTATAGCGCTAAATGAAGATGTAGACAATATAGGCATTACAGAGACCTGGTGGGATGAGGATAACCAATAGGACACTGTAATACCAGGGTACAAGATATATCGAAAGGACAGAGGAGATCGTGTTGGTGGTGGGGTGGCTCTGTATGTTAAGGACAGCACTGAGGTAAGTAGAATAAAAATTTTACAGGATGCAAACTGTTCCCTTGAATCCCTATGGATTGAAATTCCAGGTATCAAGCAGAAGAGTATAGCAGTGGGGCTATACTATCACCCTAAAGACAAAAGAGAAGAGCACAGAAGCTATTCCCTGATTATTGTGTGGATGGCCAAAAAATGCAATATAGAATATATGCCAAAATCTTTAATATAACTGAGAACTATTGCTAAAAATCAAATTATTATAAACAAGCTGGATATGATTGACATAAAAATTGTACAATATATACTTTTATGTGCCATCACAGACACAATAAATGCAGTGCAATAAATGCATACAACAAATGAATACAATGATTCTATTGATAAAGTCCAAATGCGTTTCGGGAATTCCTCCCCTTCTTCAGTGGACAATCAATAAACTGATTCCAGACCTGTGTGGAGCCGCAAAACATCCTGCACAATCTCTTCATGTGCAAATGTTGCCTCAAGCCCAGTGCGCAATGGATATAATTTTCCCCTACGGGCATAAGAACAGGTGAACCAAAGGCCATTATAGTATCTGGCAGAGAATGCAAAAATTCCCCCCAAATCAGTCAATTACCTGCAGGCAATCTTGGCAGCGGATAGAGCAACAACCTCCTGATTCACTCCAGGGCAGTCTTGTGTGTGCTGTGCTTTCCTAGGGGGGCAAAAGGCTGGATCTCCTGTTTCTTTTAATCCCTTCTCATCCTTGATTCATGCTGGCTGATGGACATGAAGAGCGTTCATTTGAACCCCCCATAAACAACTGCAATCAAAATTGGTGAGTTTTTAACCTCTCCTCACATTTTCAGGAAGTTGTTGCTCTATCCGCTGCCAAGATTGTCTGCAGGTAATTGACTGATTTGGGGGCAATTTTTGCAATCTCTGCCAGTTGAAAGGCCTACATGTTTGAAAGAGGCATGGAGGCTGTTGAAAAGCAAGCACCATCTTGGAAGCCCAGATTACATGCATCCCACAAGTTAAAAAAGGTAGCAGGAGGACTAAACGTCTACCATTGTGGCTAAATGGAGATGCAAAGGAGGCTATTAGAGTCAAAAAGGCATCCTTTAAGAAGTGGAAAGCTAGCCCCAATGAGGAAAATACAAAGGAGCATAAACATCAGCAACGTAACTGTAAGGTGCTAATAAGGCAGGCCAAGAAAGAATTTGGAAGGAGACTTGCTAAAGAGGCAAAAACAAATAATAAAACCTTTTTCAAGTATATCAGAGGCAAGAAGCCCGGTAGGGAGTCGGTTGGGCCATTAGATGACCAGGGAATAAAAGGGGCACTCAGGGAGGATAAGGACATTGTAGAGAAGTTAAACGAGTTCTTTGCTTCGGTCTTCACTGCGGAGGATGTTGGGGAGATACCCACACCAGAACCCTACTTTGTAGGTGATAAATTGGATGAACTGTCACAAATCAGCGTGACCCTGGAGGAGGTTCTAGAGCAAACTGACAAGCTTAATACGAACAAATCACCAGGGCCAGATGGTATTCACCCCAGAGTTCTGAAGGAACTCAAATGTGAAATTGCAAACCTACTAGTAGTAATTTGTAACCTAACGTTGGCATCTGGCACTGTACCTGAGGACTGGAGGGTGGCAAATGTAACCCCAATATTTAAAAAGGGTTCCAGAGGTGATCCTGGAAACTACAGACCGGTAAGCTTGACGTCTGTGCCGGGCAAAATGGTGGAAACTATCATTAAGAACAGAATCACTGGGCATATTGATAAACATGGCTTAATGGCAAAGAGTCAGCATGGATTTAGCAAAGGGAAGTCATGCCTCACTAATCTCTTGGAATTCTTTGAGGGCGTAAACAAGCATGTGGACAGGGGAGACCCAGCAGATATAGTGTACCTGGATTTCCAGAAAGCTTTTGATAAGGTCCCACATAAACGACTCTTGAGAAAATTAAAAAGTCATGGGATAGGAGGTAGTGTTTTGCTATGGATTGGTAACTGGTTAAAGGATAGGAAGCAAAGAGTGGGACTAAATGGCCAGTTTTCACAATGGAGGGATGTAAAAAGTGGTGTGCCCCAAGGATCTGTACTGGGACCAGTTCTTTTCAATGTATTCATTAATGATCTGGAAAAGGGTGTTAAGAGTGAGGTGATCAAATTTTCAGATGACACCAAGTTATTCAGAGTAGTCAGAACACGAGCAGACTGTGAGGAGCTGCAGCAAGATCTTACAAGACTGGGTGCCTGGGCATCTAAATGGCAGATGAGATTTAATGTGGACAAGTGCAAAGTGATGCACATTGGGAAAAATAATCCAAATTATGAGTACACAATGCTGGGTACTAAGCTAGGAGTTACCACTCAGGAAAAGGATCTGGGAGTGATTGCGGATAATACACTGAAATCCTCAGTCCAGTGTGCCGCAGCGGTCAAAAAAGCAAATAGAATGTTAGGAATTATTTGCAAGGGAATAGAGAATAAAACAGAGGATGTCATAATGTCTCTATATAAATCAATGGTGCGACCGCACTTTAAATATTGTGTGCAGTTCTGGTCGCCCCATCTCAAAAAAGACATAGCAGAACTAGAAAAGGTACAGAGAAGGGCAACAAAAATGATCCAGGATATGGAACAACACCCGTATGAGGAGAGGATTGATAGGTTGGGGCTCTTCAGCTTGGAAAAGAGTCAGCTGAGAGGAGATATAATAGAGGTCTATAAAATCATGAATGGTGTGGAACTTGTAAACAGGGAATGTTTATTTACCCTCTCAACTAGTACTAAAACTAGGGGACACTCCATGAAACTCACAGCTGGCAGAGTAAAAACAAACAAAAGAAAGTATTTTTTCACTCAGCATACAATTAGGTTATGGAATTTACTGCCAGAGCAGGTGGTCAAGGCCAGCAGTATAGCTGAGTTTAAAAGTGGTTTGGACAAGTTTCTGGAAGATAGGTCCATTAGCAGCTATTAGCCAGATAGGATTGGGGAATAAAACCCTTTACTGTCGGGAGCCTGGGGATGACCCACAGGGAATGGTTAGCATGGTGACCTGTTGGATGTTTCTCCCAGGCCCCCGTGATTGGCCACTGTCCGAGACAGGATGCTGGGCTTGATGGACCATTGGTCTGACCCAGTATGGCACTTCTTATGTTCTTACGTTCTTAAATTCTTATCACACACCAACAAATTACCTCTAAGACAAATGGTCTGAACTTCAGAGCAGAAAAATAAAGCATTGAGTGGGATCAGGAGAAGGATGGTATTTATATACCTGGGATGCTGGCATCACATGGCTCCCACCTTTAGTCAATAAGCTAATCATATCTAGTTTCAGCACCAGGTAGTACAAACATCCTAAGTGGGAATATGTAGAGGCCACTTGAAGAATCATCACCACTTCAGTCTTTTCTGGATTCAGACTCAAATTGGCTCAGTCACTCAGTTTACAGTTTCAAATAGCAGACAAGCACAGTGAACACCAAGACGGTAGGACCCAGTTGAATGGAAAAGAGGAGAGAGAGACAGAGTTTGATTTCATCAGCATACTGATGGCACTACACCCTAAAACAACACAATATCTTCCCTAGCAGTCTCACATACATGTTGAAAAAGAGTGGATACAAGAGAGAACCCTGCAGGATTCCATAAGGAAGTTCCTGGACGGACGGGCCATCACCCATCATTATTCACCAAGACCTCCTTAACAGGAATGGAAGCACTCAAGAGCAGTCCCACAAACCCCTGCCAAGGCCTGTAGTCAGCTCAACAACACCTTGAAACCAACTGTATCAAAGACTGGCAAAGGTTTTTCAGAGATCGACAGGGTACAATTTCCCCTGTCAATCTCCAGGTGAAGATAGTTGACCAGGGCCACCAAAGCAGTCTCTGTACTATAACCAGAATGAAAGTCAGACTGACATGGGCCCAGAAATCCAATAGTGTCCAAAGCTACTGCACAACCAACTATTCAATAATCGTCTCTAAAAAGTTAGAGGTTAGAGACAGGGCAATAATTGGCCAGAAAGTCGGCATCAAGAGATGATTACTTAAGTAAGGGATGGACAATTGCAGTTTTAATGGCATCCAGCAACCTCCCCTCCTGGAGGGAGGCGCTGACAGCCCCAGCCAACAAAGGCCCCAGAGCCTCCAACGTGGCTTCACCAGCCAAGACAGGCACAGATCCAATTCACAACTGGTTGGTCGCATCACTTCCAGCACACCCTCTGCAACAGTGGGAAGCACCAACTGAAACTGATCCAAACAAAAGGGACAAGACTGAGCTTCCCCAACTTCTGATGCTGCAATTAAACTACCAGCCCACAAATCATGGTGAATATGATCAATTTTGTCCTAGATATCGTGAAAATCAAGAATCAGGGTCAAGACCTAGCAGACATCTTGATCTGATTCAGATTCTCACAAAATTTCTTGTTTCCTCCCACAGCGTGCCCAGGGTGGATTTCCCACCCAGGAGAAATTAAAGAGGGGAAGGAGGAGGAAGCCACGTTGTTTCATGTCCAGCTTTCTTACCTTCTCTGGAACTGACAGTTGTCTCGGTGGGGAAAGCTTCCCAATCACAAATTTTCAGGAATGAGAGGGGATAGATTCAGCTGATATCTTAGCATTCTATTGACTAGCAGGAGTCTGAGCAGCCAATAGAATGCTGAAGAGCTGTGCTGAGCCTGCATCTTCCCCACTCCCCACTCCCATTTTAAATACAATACTCAGACTTCTGTTAGCCAATAGAATGCTCAGGTCTGAGTATTGTGGGTTTCGCCCAGGCAGGCTAGACAGCGAGTGTGTTGGTCGCTGATTGATAGTGTAGCGGGGCAGGAGCTACACCTTTTAAAGCCCGGTTGTTTGGGCATTCCCAGTCACCCCGAAGGGTGGGTCGTGCCCAGGGGAGTAAACCCTGCGGGCTAGGGCAGCACTCAAGTACGATGCTAATAACTCACAATTCTTCTTTTCTTCTTTTTGTAGTACTGACCAGCGCTGATGAGCGCTGCGAAGGCTTCCAATGCCACGCGGTTGGAAGGAACTGAGGTGGTGAGGGCTCCTCCCCCTATTTATACCAGCCCATTCCTCGTGATGTGGGCCTGCGCTTTTTTCAGGATGGGAGGGGGGATGGAGGGGTGGAGTCCTCACCATGTTCTAGTCTTTTCCAGGCATATTCTGCCTGGATACTGTGACAAGAGGTTTTCCGGTACCTGCGAAGCAGGAAGTGAATCCCAAGAGTGAGAATCACAGAGATCCTCGAAGAGGAACAGATGTTAGGAAATATTCTGATTTAGTAACTGAAAAGATAAAGTTTAAAATACTGCTTCAATATTACATTTATTTAACCTTTTTATAGAGAATTTATTTTGTGTTCTATCACTATGCCAGCTTGTGTTTTCACCCTCTCCATTGACATCTCTCCTGGATCCTCCCCTCCAATGGTAGCAGCAAGGAAAGCCTCCCTAGCCACAGCATAGTGCTTCAAAAACAATCTATGGTGCAATAGGTTCATTCGTGTTTTGTCAATGGACAAGGTCAAAGTGCTATTCCACAATTCAACTAGGACATCAACAGAGTAGTGTCAAAGTCAGTGGGATATCCCCAAGAGAGAGCTGAAATCCAATTGATTCCATTAGTCTCTGGGGGTTGGCCAACCTAACTGGTCTGCCCCACACATGACTAAATGAGGGAAAGAGGAGGCTGAGACAACCCATCATTTGAGACTAAGGATTATGCAGAATGATTCTCATCTACCTTGCGCTTTAATTGCTCACCAAGTAGCACATTGGGTAGCCCAGCTACACTGGACAGTGGTGTGGTGGAATGAAAAGCCGCCTTCCCCCCACCCATGGATTTGTGTTCTAAAGCTTTCCCCACTGGTGCTTTCCTTTTCTGCCTGTGTTATGGAACAGAAATTCTCATGTAAAGCAAAGCAGAGAAGTCATCCCTCCCCTTCAAATTACAGGAATTTGCCTCCAAAACATGTTTTCATGCAATACTGCTTAGCTAAGAAGCAGTGCAGCAGCACCCTCTTGTGGACAGAACAGTGTCATCACACAAATCCCAACATCAAGAACTAGGGTCACAACTAGTAATTGTGCACACCCACATTAACTTGTTTTCCCGCCTCCACTCCCACAATTGTGCTTTTCATCTATCCCCTCTCCCGCAATTGCCTCACTGTACACACTGAGCAGATTGCTCCAAATCATGTGCAGCACTGAACTGGCTGCTGTCACTCCTGCCTATTTCCACCCACAGTCATCAAAAAACCAAACAGGGAGGTGACATGCAACACGTCTGCTTTCCGCACTCATCTTCACTTGAAATCAAGCCAGCTGCGTTTCAGTAAAAGGGATGAAGCATTCTTAAAGTGAATAAAAGTCTTGAGGTTAAAATAATAATCTGAGTACCTACACCGAGTAAATGAGGGTTACTTACTAGTAATTCAGTTCTTTGAGAAAGTTCCGTGAATTCTCACTTTTGGGATCCCCTTCCTGCTCCGCAGACCACTGGAAACTCCTTTGCATCAGCAGTTTCCAAGCAGATTGCCTGGAAACTTCTAGAATAGTAGCCAGGGTTCCACCCATCCTCCCACACCCCTTCCATCCTCAGCACAGGCTTTTAGTCTCGCGGGAGGAGGGAAAAGATAAAAGCAGAGGGCAGAGCCCTCCTTGCCTAAATTGCTTCCAACCTCCAGATGTCAGAGTCTGAGTGATCTCCAAGCCAGAAGAGAAGGAAGGGCAAGTAGTGAGAATACATGGAGCTCTCTCGAAGAACTGAGTTATTGGTAAGTAACCCTCATTTCTTCTTTGAGGATCTCCATGATTCTCACTCTTGGGAAAATAATAAGCAGTATGCACTTACCGGAGGAGGGAAGGTGAGGAGTACAACTAAGAAAAAAAAATTAGTGAAGACCTGCTCGCCAGACTGCAGAATCAGTACATGCTGCCAGGTCCAGAGAATAGTGCCTGGAGAAAGTATGTACGGAAGACCACATTGCAGCTCTGCAGATGTCTAGGATGGAAACGTTGCAGACGTTTGCTAGCAATGTGGTCACTTCCCCGTTGGAATGAGCTCTCAAACCTGTAGGGAAATTTTGCTGCTGTGTAACAGGTATGGATACACTGCAGAAGCCATTTTGATATTCTCTAAGACAGAACCTTATTATTATTATTATTATTAACAAACATTTATATAGCGCCAGCAGTGTAGTTGGCACTTTACAAAGTAATAAAATAGACACGGTCCCTGCCCCTAGGGCTTACAATCTGAAAGACCTTAACTCCCACTCGCTGACCCCTATAAGATAAACAGCTAATCTGATGCTCGAAAAGATCTGGTATGATCTATGTAGAAGGACAAAATTGTCCTCAAGTCCAGAGTATGCAGCGTTGCCTCTGCTTGGCTAACCTGGGGCTTCAGAAAAAACACTGGTAACGATACAATTTGATTTATGTGGAATGGAGAGACTACTTTGGGTACAAAGGATGGATCTATCCTCAAATCTACTTTGTTCCTGTAGAACACGAGAAATGGTGGAGAAGCTCACAGGGCTGCTAGTTCACTAACTCTCCTCACGGAACTGATGGTCACCAGCAGGGCTGTCTTTAATGTAAGAGATTCCAACATACAGGTAGCCATGGGATCAAAGAGGGCAAACATGAGCCTGGTAAGCACCAAATTGGCACACCAAGGAAGGACTGGCTGCAGAACTGGGGGAAAGGTGTTCTTGAGTTCTTTAAAAAATGAGCATACTAACGGGTGTGAGAATAAAGGCTTATTGCCAATGAGTCGCAGATGTGCAGATATTGCTGCTAAATACACCTTTACTGAGGAAATTATCAAGGGCAGGCCCTTGATAGGGAGAAGATAGGTAAAGACGTCATTAAATTTGATGGAGTCTAAATGGCTGTTACATTCTGAACACCAGTTTGTAAACTGAGTCAATTTAGTTCTGTAGGCTGATCTAGTAGATGGTTTTCGGGCTTTCTGTACGATTGTTATCATCTCCGGGGAAAGATGCTCCATTTGGGAGATAGGAGTCACGCACAAATGTGCAAGGTCTCAAGGTCATGGTGGAGGATCATGCCATTGTCCCAGGAAAGTAGATCTCTCCAAAGTGGGAATGGTACGTGATTCTTCAGGATGTTGTTGAGGGTTTTAAACCACAGTTGTCTTGGCCCAGAAAGGGGCTATTAGGATAAGATGTGCTCTTTTCCTCCTTGCCTGGAAGACTGTTCTCTAAATCAAGGATAATGGTGAGAACGCATACATGTACACGCTGCTCCACTGTATCGCATATACATCAGATATGGACACTGGGGCGAGGCCTGTCTTGCTGCAAAAGCAAGGAAGCTTTGTCTTTTCTGCAGTTGCAAATAGATCTATAGATGGGGTGCCCCAATCTGCAAATATGCTGTCTAGTACTTCTGTATGAATGCTCCACTTGTGGCACTCCCGTGTCTGGCGACTGAGTTCAACTGCTATTGTGTTGTCCTGTCCTGCCCAGGCGTATGGCCTGGACTGTGATGTTCTTCTGGACACACCAGTGCTAGGTCCTCTGCCTCCCTCAAGAGGGTAGTCGATCTGGCTTCACTTTGCTTGTTCAAGTACCACATGGCTATGGAGTTGTCTGTGACTACCTGGACTGCTGTACCCTTGTCTGTGCAACAAAGGCTTTCAGGACTCACCTTATTGCCCTCAGTTCCAACATGATGTGGAGACTGCTTTCTTCCTATGGCCACAGTCCATGTATTATGAGCATGCCCATGTGCACTCCCCAGTCTGTCAATGATGCATCTGTTGTCAGTATGTACTGTGGCTGTGAGCACTCGAAAGGCACACACCAGAAGAGATGTAGAGTTTCATCCACCATTGGAGTGTCTGTAATATGTGGCTCGGTGGGTGTAACTGTGGTGGAGGAGCTGGAGTGGAGCTCTTTGGAGGAGATTGTAGAACTGTTGCCTGTCACTCACTGGAGTCCCTCCCACCCTTTAAGCCCTCCAAGGTATTTCTGCAGGAGCTGGCACCCTTGATACAGGTGGTGTAACTGTGGGGGAGGAGCTGGAGTGGAGCTGTTTGGAGGAGAACTGTTGCCTGTCACTCACTGGAGTCCCTCCTGCCCTTTAAGCCCTCCAAGGTATTTCTCAGGGGCTGGCACCCTCAATACAGGTGGTGTAACTGTGGGGGAGAAGCTGGAGTGGAGCTGTTTGGAGGAGATTGGAGAACTGTTGCCTGTCACTCACTGGAGTCCCTCCCACCCTTTAAGCCCTCCAAGGTTTTTCTGTAGGGGCGTCAGCCGAAGGGCAACACCAAAGGGTGTCGGCTGTTGGTGAGGCCATTTGCGGGGCCGTGCTGGCGCTGGCATCTTCTTCTTTTCTCTGAAGTATTAAAATGGTTAGCGAAAGCTATCTAAGAGGAACCACCGCTTAGGATACCCAATAAGTAGTATAACAGCTGAAGATCAGATAGGACCATTGCCTGTTGTATTTGATTTTCCTTCCAACTGTGCATGATTCTACTGTTTGGGTTTATTTAGCCTTATTATGGAATTGAGATCTCGTTTGTTGCGATGCTCTACCACCCTAGCAGAGGAAATCAAGCAGGCAGAACAGCCCTCCAGAATGCTGAAAACTCCTGCAATGGCTCAATCCAAGATGACTCATTTTTTCTCTCCATCTATTGATAGGGGAGAAAATGCAGAGCACATAGTTAACAACTCTGCTCTATGCCCGGAGGTCCCTCCATTTTATATGCCCCAAGTAGAGACAAGTTTGGACTCTCGTACCAAGCTATTAGATATAGATTACCAATTGGGATTATTGGTAAAGAAGTTTGATGAATTTAATGTGAGGCAAGAAATAGATGTAGATACTAGATTGAAGGAATTAGAAGAGAAATTGGGTCATTCTAATGACTTTCTTTTCTCTATGAAGGTACTGGTAGGAGGATTATGGTTGGAGTTTAATTCTATGTCCACTACCTTTAAATCTATTGGCTTAGAGAAGCCATCTAGATCAGATATGGCTACTCAAACTAATAATGCCATAGGTAAAAGGTGGCAGTATGTAGACAATAAGTCACTAATTAATATTAATATTAAATCATCTATTTTCCTCCCGGGTTCATTCCCCCAAAGATCCTACCAGTAAAATGGTAGAAGGTAAGCTTGGGCTACCTCCTACGAGGGGTGATGATCTTTTGGGGAGAACCAAGAAAGTTTTACAAGACAACATCCAGTCCAGGGTTAATAAACTGGCGAATAATATCTCTTTGTATAATAACAAAAGGGCGGAAATTTTATCTGGTAAAGTCTGGCCACAAGATACTAAGGAACGTTGGGTACCGTCCATAGTTTTCCATGTCGACAGAGGCCAATTTTTGAGGTGGGAGATAGCATTTAAGTTTCAAGGAATTATGTTTAAATTATGGAAGGCCCAGAAGCAATTGAAGGCCATGGGAATTTTTATACAATGGGTCGAAATAGGGATGGGCGAACAGATCGCGGTTCGGGTTTGGCCGTTCGGTTCGGCCGTTCGGTTCGGCCGTTCGGAAAATGTTGTTATGGGTGTTTTTGTTGTTTTTAATATATTTTTTGGTTTGTTATTGGGTTTTATATGGTTTTCTTTTGTTTTTTATTTGGTTTTTTGGTTTTTATATGGGGTTTTTTAATTTATTTTTTTATCTAATATTATATATATCTATCTACACTAAATCTAACTGCTATTAACTATTATAAATGCTATGAACTAAATGGATTATCTAATAAGTACACAGGCCTACTACAAACACTAAAACTAAATCACTAACACTATCTCTATCACTAAGTAAGCTAGCTCCTACAACTACTATCCCTAACCTCTCTCTCTCTCTCTCTCTCTCTCTCTCTATATATATATATATATATATATATATATATATATGGGATGGGGGGAATCACAAACACAAGGTTTCAGTTTAAGGTTTAAGTTTCATTTCAGTACAAAACTGAAATGAAACTTAAAGCAATCTAATAATCCTACTCAATGTCTGCTGTTCAGGAACAGTGACTAGCTCAGAAGGTGTTGGGAAGGGGGGAGGCAGATAGTTTCATTTCTTGCAAGCCTCTCCACCCCTGGTGCCTGGAAGTACTATCCAAAGGTTAGTACCCCCCTGTCACGTTTGACCTTGCAGCGAACCTTTTTTTGGCACCCGAACTCACCCAAACGTGATCCGAACTGACCGAACTGTTGGGTCATTTCGACGTTTGGAATTGAGTTCGGTTTGGCCAGTTCGTGTTCGGAAGTTTGGTTCAGTCATCCGAACAGGCCGAGTTCGGGCCAAACTCCAAACTTCCGAACCGTGTTCGCTCATCCCTAGGTCGAAAACATTGGCAAGAGCCATTTTTGAGTCCCATGGTAGTTATAATCCCTTCAGACCTAGACACTTGCTAGATTTAGCCAAATCCCATTCTCACCTTAACATCCAATCAGATACCCCATCTATACGGGAAACATTAGATCTGACAGGCTTTACAGATCTGCCTAATTTACGGGCTGATGAGGGACAAGAAGGTATGTTTACTATAGATCCTTCCAAATCACTGGATCATTCAGATCAAGAGCCAGAAGAGGATGGAGGGCCTTTTGAGCAATTTTGTCTAAACCAAACAGTTATATAAATCTTGTATAAATCTAGCAGTACTCTTGATCTAGAGGTTCAAGTGGTGGCCACTGACCTTCGATATAGTACAAGTCCAGCAGCAAACGATCTCCCTCAGGGTAGGTTATACGAACCAGGAACACTGGCAACTTCGTGACAGCTACAGTGTCCTAGTTTTTTCTGTCTATCTTGGAATATAGAGGGAATTAAGGCTAAATTAGCTGATAGGGAGTGGGTTGAGTTTATTACCAAACATGATATAATATGCTTGCAAGAATCTTGGCTCTCCAAAAATGAAACGAACCTCCTATCTACAGATGGGTTTCAGACCTTTACAGTCCCAGGATCCAAGGTGGTTAAGAAAGGGCGGTTCTCGGGGGGAGTTCTGACACTTATTTCCTCCAGAATTCAGGCTAGCAGATCGATCCCAGTTACTCTGAGGAATTGCTTGGTTCTGCAGCTTAAATGGCCAAAAGTTGGCGGTTTTATTATAGTTAATATTTATATTCCTCCTGAATTATCCGCCTATTACTCTTGGTTATTCTGGGAGCAAATTAATAATCTTTTAGATTATCCACTCCAGGCATACCCAAGCAGTAGATTTTTTATTGACTTGTTTGGCCATAGGCTGTAACAAGAAATGAACAAGTACAGTAATAAGTTGCTTAACAGCATAAAATTTATACCATAATACAACAAGTATATACACTAAGGTATCCAACCACACAAAAAGAGAAATATAAAAGAAGTATACAAAATTAAATTATCAATTACATTGCAATAAAATGCCTTACCCTTCCCGGGGTATATGGTGGCAGCATTTGACCCCTGAATTAGCTTATAGTTAACATTTTTACAAGATTTTGTCTTACCCTTCCCGGGGTTTATGGCGGCAATATATGGCCCCTAAATTAACTTAGTATTGGCCAACCAATTACAATTGTCAGTTACATTATAAGAAATGCCTTACCCTTCCTGGGGTGTATGGCGGCAGCATTTGACCCATGAATTGACTTGAAACTATCCTTTTTACAAGATTTTTCCTTACCCTTCCAGGGGTTTATGGCGGCAACATTTGACCCCTAAGTTTGCTCATTTTGCAATACTAAGCTATTACAAAATGCAAAGGGAGCCCATATTGGCCATAATCGGCTTGGATAGAGGGGCATACCCAAATCTTGCCTTATTTGAACAGCCAAAGGGCTATTACAAACATAGATTAAACATTCCCGTATATTCCTATAGGGGTGCCGTACGATATTACAACAAAATACAAAAATTCCATAGACTTTGCGAACTTTTGTAAATACATTTATCACTGGATTAACCATTATCAATAAAGTTCCTACGAACACAAAGCGCCTTCTCGCAAAAAGCTGCCACATTCCTAGTCCCAATAGAATCAAGGGGCTCAAACAATTTCATAAGTAACATGGAAGAAACAAAGGTGTTATCCCTCAATTGAGGGATCAGATATCTGTTCCTGAGAGAGGCATAGGCAGGGCACTCCAGCACCACATGGGTGCAGGATTCTACCCGAGATTGCATAAAGGGCAGACCCTGTCCTCCCATGGTATACCTCTGTACCGGCCTTCCAACACAGCTGATGGAAAGATATTACAGCAAAATTTCATAAACACCAATCTTCGATTACAGTGTAACCAAGAGTCAAAGTAGCTTTGGTCCCAACAGGGCCTAGATAATTTAGAATATAAGGGAGCTACCTGTTGGGACTTCAAAGAGGCAAATTTTCTTTGCAAATCCTGATCAGCAATTCTTTGTTTAATCAGAGCAGTTGCTCCCTTCAATCCACAGGGTTTCAGGAAATCCAAGGAAAAACCCAACTTTCAGGACCTCATTGTTCACTGGTAGTTCCCAGTCTGAAAATAGGCCACTAACAAGGGCCATCTTAAACAAGGAGTTTTCTTGTGGTAGAAAGACCATATTTTTCAGCCAGAATTTGATCACAATCAATAATGCACGTGATCTAAGTGTAGGACACCCCAATTCATAACGCAATAGTGTCTGTGGGGTACCTGAAGGTAGACCTAGAATTGAGCGTAAAAACCCATTCTGCATAATTTCAAGATTCCCCAAAAACCCCAAGTCCCACGCTGGGTAGGCATATTGAATCTGACCGATCACCTTTGAGGCATATAAACGTAATGCTGGGCGAACCAGTTTCCCCCCATCTCTATGGTAGAATTTTAATATGGCAGTAGAAGATTGCCTAGTAACGTTAATAACAGCCTTGAAATGGGGGGTCCAGCTCAAGGATGATAGTATAACCCCCAGATATTTAAAGTCCGTGACCTGATCAATGGAATTCCCTCCAATAGATCAACAATGTTTTTTCCTGGATGGTATCCAAGCAGTATGATTATCATGATGTAAGCATGATACAATCTCAGATTGTAAGCCCTAGGGGCAGGGACCATGTCTATTTTATTACTTTTTAAAGTGCCAGGTACACTGCTGGTGCTATATAAATGTTTGTTAATAATAATAATAATAATAATAATAATGATGGGATCTTAATGCCAGAATAGGTAAGCAAGCTTCAGCTATCCCAGACCCTACCTTACAATCCCATCACGTCAGGCTATGGATTCAATTATAAACAAACATGGAGAAAAGTTACTGCATCTAATAGCAGACCAGGGTCTAAGTGGTCATTAATGGTAGAACATTCTCGGACCCTTATGGAGGATTTACTTATGATTCCATTTTGGGAGCAAGTGTTATTGATTATATGATGACTTTCCTGTTGAATTTTCCTTCTATTAAAGATGTTACTGTGCTTTTGAGACCTGAGGGGAATCACTATCCAATTTGATTAGAACTGGCCTTACCACATGCTGGGAAGTACGATGGGGTTTTTAGATCCTCTTCTTCCTTTGTGACGGCACTGATTAAGTGGACTACCTCGGTCTCATTCAAAGTAGCACAGTTACTTCACTCTTATGACTTACTGACTCTCCGTCAGACTCTCCTAAATGCGCATGATTACATAGCTGTATATACCACTTTAACTCACATTATAGAATGACTGCTTCCGTATCTTACCAAGAGGATTCCATTTCAAATTGGTCCTAAGAGACAGTGTAATTATAATAGCTGGTACGATCAAGAATGCAGAAATGTTAAGAGTGCTTTGTCTAAGATAAGGAAGATATGGTCCAGATTCAATCTGGACCAAGATTGGAAATGATATACTACTAAAATGAGGGAATATTATAAGCTATTGAGGATTAAAAGAATGACTAAATCATCCCAAACCTGGGCTGAGTTACAGGTGGCTGCTAGATTGCAGGATTCAGTTAGATTTTGGAACTTAATTAATACCTGGCAACAGAAGGCCAATGCTATTCGATCGTCCCAAATAACTGATGATCACTGGATTTCCTTTTATACGAAATTGTTCTGTGATTCTAGCTCTGGAGCAATTGCTCAGGACATTTGTTTACCCTTAAATACTTCATCCAATGATCTTGTTCTTCCCTTTTCTTTAACAGTTAGGGAGCAGGATGTTTGTGATTATATCAATAAACTTCGTCCTGGTAAGGCGGCAGGCATGGATGGCATTCCTCCGGAAATGTTTAAGGAAAATCTCAGCTGGTGGGTTCCGATTCTTGTTAAGTTTTTCACACTTATAAACCAGACTAAAATAATTCCAAAGACATGGGCAATGGCAATTATTACCTATATTTAAGAAAGGCAATCCTAATGATTCAGCTTGCTATAGGCCAATTAGCCTTTTACCAATAATAAATAAGCTCTACGCATGTGTTCTTTTAACAGCTTTAGAAGAGTGGGTCCATCTTCACTCGGTCCTGGCCGAGGAACAAGCAGGTTTTCGGCAGGGAAAGTCAACAATGGATAAATCACAGACAAAGCAAGGTTTGCAACAATGCCTAGATTCCTTAAATGTTTTTTGTTTAGATAATTCCCTGGCAGTTAATATCAATATGCCAAAAGAAATGTGTTTTGGCACTGTTTGCCTAAAACATAAGTGGATGATTGGTCATCAGGAGATATCTCAAACATCACACTACACCTACTTAGGTTTGGTATTTTCGTCTTCATGTGTATGGAGACTCAACAATGAGAACTTGGTGGCAAAGTCACTACAGTCTGTGGCAGGGATACTGCAATTGTACCGCACCTCCCGCTTGGCATCATTAGAAATAATAATGAATGTTTTTGCAGCCAAAGTTCTTCCACAACTTTTATATGGAGCAGAAATAACATACTGAGATTATACCAATAGGATGGAGTTACCTCAGAATATTTTTTTAGAAGTATTCTTAGTGTTCCCAGAGCGACTCTGTTAGCTATGCTACATGCAGAGATGGGTTTTTTGCCAGTGGTATCTCTACTTATTTAAGAGCGTTGTTATTCTGGCATAAATTGTATCAAGGAAAGTCTTCCCTTATAGCATGTAAGTGCTATGTTGAACAAAGGAGCCATTTAAGCAGTATCCAATATAACTGGTGGAAAGGGATAATGAGGTTGTTTGTAGATCATGAGTTCCAGGTAGATGCTAATGGCATTCCTGAGCAGAATATTACAAAAGGGGAAATCAAGCACAAGGTTAGAGACCTTGCTGTGAAGAAAGAACTGGCAGCAATCAGGTCAAACAAAATTGCCACGATGTATCCTCTGGTCAAACACCATGTCTCACTTGAGCAATATTTAATCCAGATTCAGAATCCTAGACTAAGAAGACAAATGACTCTTCTTCATTTTGAGCTCTTTGAAACAGCTGTAATAAGAGGTAGGAGAGAGCAGATTCCTTATGTCAGTAGAACTTGCTCATTCTGCTTGCAGGAAGTGGATACGTTGAGGCATGTCATTTTTATATGCCCCAAATATGATGATTTTAGGAATATATGGATCAAACCTCTATTTGAGAATCTCTCCCTATCTATAGAGGGGAAGATGAAAACAGTAGTTGCAGCAACAGATATACCATTAACTAAGGCAATCTCTTTCTTCTTTATGCTCGTAGAGAGAAGGATAGAAACATCTAATGATGTCCACACTATAGAGAATTGAGACAGTCCGTTCAAGCTTATTTTCCGAGTGTACATGTATATCTACTTCTATCTCTTTCCCTCTTTAAGAATATATGTTTAAGCCTGGGAAATTTACTTGGAGTGCTTTGATTCAAGTTGGGATATCTGCTGGAATTTCATCTGTTGAGATCCCTTTATGCTCTAACCAGTTAGAAATTTTGTATGTTTGATTTATAAATATTGCTGATTTATAAATTTGCTATTTCTTTGTTATAGCAAAAATGCTAGAAACAATAAAGAATTTATTATTATGTGGCTCGGTATACAGACTAACCTGTTCACCAAGTGTTTGCTTGGTGCATACTGTTTTTAGCTAATGCTATAGAGGTCTCATTTGAAGCAAGTTAGGGGTGTCACTGTGGTGGTGGAGGCGAAGAGCCCTTGCAGTTTTAGGAAGTGCTGTACTGGGCAACGTCTGCAACGGTCGAGTCTCCGAATGGCATGTTATATGTATGGAGCTCTTTCATACGGGAGGAAGGCTCATCTTCTGTAGGTGTCTATGAAGGCACCTATGAACTGCAGCAACTTTGTTGGAGTGAGGTGGAACTTTTGCATATTTATAAAGAGTGGATATCCAGAATGGACATGGTGATGTCTATGTCATGACAGATGATGTCTGCTTCCTGCTGTCAATAGTCCATCATCTAGGTATGGAAACATGTTCACTTCTCTCACCATACACTTTGTAAAGAGCATTGGGACTGTAGCCAGTCCAAAGGGAAAAGCTGTGTACTGGTAATGCTCATCATCAGTGAAGAAACACAAATATTGTTTATGAGATGGGTGTATGGTGATATGAAAATATGCATCTTTCAGGTCAAGAGAAGCTAAACAATCTGCCTTCTCTAGGGATGGCTGAATGGACTGTAGCATGGTCATTTTAAACTTGAGCTTTCTTACAAATTTATTCAGCTGTCTAAGATCCAAGATAGGCCTCAGAACTCCATCTCTCTTAAGGACCAGGTAGTACCTAGAATTGTTATTTTTTGTTAAAACTTTATTGATGACCATAGGTCATAAACAATTAAAAAAGAATAAATAATCCACACATCATGAAACCACAAGGACAAACTATATACAATGCACAAATAGAGGTGTTTCCCGATTTCTTCAAAACCATTTTACAAAAGGCACTTATCTGCACAAGATCTTCGTAATATTAGCTCTCCTACTATACTAGATCATTCACAATCGATTTGGTCCTAGTTAAACTATATGGCAAAATTAAAATTGTTAAGTGCAACTGTCAACAGGGATTATCTAAAACCAAAGGAATTAGCATAAAGGGCATGAATACCTTATTCTTCCCCCCAAAAATTGTTTATCTGCCAGCTTAATTGTACATCTGTGAGCTATTCTTCAGCATCCGCTTATCAACTTTTTCCGTATGGCAAGAGCACTGAAACAAAAGTTTGCCACCCATTTGGTGACTTCTGAATTCCTTGGACACAACCATTTCGTCATGAAGGCTGGCCATAAGAGTGTACTAATATCCTTTAATAACGGATTTAGTATACTCTCGCGATGCGTGGCATATTCTGGACAGAATAACAAAACATGCGGGAGACTTTCCGTGGCCCTTTGGTCACCTAAAAGACAAAGTCACTGACTTTTATCAATACCATTATGTCGTCCTTCCGTCCAAACTGAAGGGAAAAGTTGAAAACGGAAAAGAGTAAATGCTCGCCTACACGGGATCGTTCCATAGGCATATGTAGCTATTAAGTCAATCTTCCATTTGAATAAAATGATAGCCTGGGGCAATTTTTTGTGAGTTTATCTCAGATTGCAACCTTTGGAAGTCCTGATCTGCTATCCTATTTTTAATCATGGACAGTGCCCTTGAATACTCGTATAAATTAAAAAACTCTCTGGAGAAACCTAACCTTTGGTACTTGCTCCTCAATCCCTTTCTACCACTCAGTATTTATCCCCTGAGCAAGCCGTAAAAGACAACAATTATCTGACTATAGATGGTAATTTTGAGCCAAAAAGAGATCATAGCAGTCAGAGCCCAAGCTCTGATTGAGGGCACCTTGACCTCTGCTGGGAGTAAAGCTGATGGGGTTCCACTAGGGACACCCAGGACTGATCGGAGAAATTTATTTTGAAATTCTCCAATTTGTCCAAAAAACCTCCTCCCCATATAGGGATTGCATATAAGAGCTGTGCGAGTGTTTTAACTATGAACAATCTGAGTGCTGGTGGAACCAATTGACCACCCCGTTTATAAAAGAAGGAGACTATAGCTGCTATTGACCTATTAGCTTGATATTCAACATGAAGGAAGTGATGAGTCCATGAACCAATTGCTGCAATATAGACCCCTAGATATTTAAACTCTTTAACCTGCTCAATCGTTACATTGCCCATCCTCCAAGTATATATTTTACCACCTCTCCTTCTGCCCATAACCAACACTTTGGTTTTGTCATAATTCACTGATAAAGACTCTTCTTTACAATAAGCCTCAAATTGTAGGAGGGCCCTACGCAGACCTATCCGCGTCTGCGAAATTAAGACTGCGTCACCTGCGTAGAGAAGAATTGAGATCCTCCTAACTCCCAACTTTGGGGGGTAAAGAGAGTCATCCCTCATGAATGCCACAACATCATTGAAGAACAGGTTAAATAAGGTAGAGGCCAATATACATCCCTGTCTAACACCTTTTTCTACCGGAATTGTTGATGTTAAAGGTAAAGAGGAAGCGGCTCTTACCAGGGGCGGATTGGCCATTGAATGCACCGGGAGGATTCCCGGTGGGCCGGGGCGATCAGGCTGTCTTTTTTTAAATTATTCTTAACAAACAAACCAAAAAAAATTGTTGGTCCTGACCCCTGTAGGGTTGGGTTGTGTTGGAGGGGAGGGGGAGGGCTTACCTGACTCTCCCTC
>QEPC01004710.1:314810-329367 GCA_003113815.1 Sphenodon punctatus | reverse complement strand
CTGCATGCTATTCTCGGAATGGAGTTTGCTGATCAAGTAAAGGAGACGTGGATCAATTGAGGTTTTTCCTAACTTACACCAAAGTCTGTCCCTGTTGATTGAATCAAATGCCGCTCTGAGGTCAACAAAGCAGAGGTAAAGCTGTGATCTTCTGCTTTGCCCCAGATACCTCCGGCCAGTATATTTCATTATTATGGACATCAGTATGTAAATCTGGCTGACTGATGACATCCCCTTCCTAAATCCTGCCTGTTCCGGCTCGAGGAAAGACACCTGATCAATTCATTCCTGGAGTTTCTCAAGCAGGAATCTGGCATATACTTTGCTGATCATGCTCAATAGGCTTATTGGTCTGTAGTTTCCAGGTGACTGTGGGTCCCCTTTCTTATAAATAGATATAACAATACTAGCTAACCATTTCTTTGGTAGATTTCCTGTGTTATTAATGTAGGTGAATACTATTGCCAGGATCTCGGACCACCAATCAATCTGGGATTTCAAAGGTTCCACCAGGATAAAGTCCCCACCTGGAGCTTTACCCGATTTTGCTGTCATAATCAATTTCCTTACTGTTACAGGAGATACCGGAGCCCAATTTGGAAGGAGATCAATTCCTTGGACTAGCGGGGTCTTCATCACATAAGGATTATGAAACAAAGTTGAAAAATAAAGTTCCCAATCCTTATGGGAAATCTGAGCTACAGAGCCGATATTCACCCGTTCCAATATTGCGGACCATTGTCCAAAATCTTTTATGGTCACCTTCTTGTACCACAGCCTCCGGGGCTTTCCACTGGGACGTGTGGAAATCATTCTTCTTATGTCTCAGGAGCTTTCTATATTCAGCCCTGGCTCCCCAAAATGCAACTTTGTTAGCTTGGGAAGGGCAACTAAGAAATCTCCTAGACAGCATCCTCACTTGCCTCCGTACATTCCAGCTTTCTTTATCAAACCAGACAGGCTTAAAAGGAATTAGTGTCCTAACTGGTCTTAACATGGATAAGGCTGATTGGAAGGAACTAACTATCCCTTCATATGCCTCTATAACATCCCCCTTAAACTCCCTTATTCCTTTAGCCAGAGTACGAATGGGGTCTTGTGTCCTAAGGATTTCGCACTCCTGCAGCACTTGATCTGACCATTTAGTTCTTGTTAATAATAATGGTTGATCATATGTACATAGATTTTGAAATTGCATCTGTGGCCCATCCTCAGACAGTATCGCTAGTGTTAAAGCCAGGGGAAAATGATTAGTAAGGATTGATGGTAATATCACGAAATCCATCACTAACTTTATTGAACAATTTGAGATTAAAATATAATCAATCACACTATTCCCCAGCGATGAACTGAATGTAAATTGGCCTATCAAATCCCTACCCATCGAGCCATTTAATACTATTAGGTCAAGTGATTGAATCAATTCAATTACTTCTTTCGCCCTTGGACAGATCACAGGATCTCTGGAAGAGCGCACTTTATTATAGGGGATATCAGGCGGAATTTCCATTTCCCAATTCCTTGAGTTCAAATTTATACTGCCCAATCTTGCGTTAAGGTCCCCTCCCAAAATTACAAATGCTCTTGTAAATTGGGCCCTTGCTTTCTGTAAGATGTCCATAACTATACCCCATATGCTATCCCTATAATAGGAAGATACAACTGGTGGGACATAAAAATTTGCCAATAGAAGTTCAACGTTCTTATTAATCCTCATGTGCCATAGGCCAAAAAAGGGAGGAACAGAATCCAATAACTTTGGAGGATTCTTAAGAGCCATTGCAACAAGGACTGCTACTCCTCCATGGGGCCTGCTCCCAACCCTTGAGGGATGGGCAAAGATGTTATAGGTCCTAAAACCCTGCAAAAGAAAGTCTTGAACCGCCCATGTCTCTTGGAGAAAAATAATGTGGAAATTCCTGATGGAATCCAAAAATTCTAAATTCCACAGTTTTGATCTAATCCCTGCTATATTCCATGATAAAATTAATAACTGAGAGGGATCATATATGTCTAGTCATTGTGTTTGTTTATATGAATATGATGGAAAAGAGTTCCTCAATTCTCTTTCTCTTTCCTGTCCTTGAAGGAGAACACCCCTGGGAGCAAGTGGCTCTCCACCTTTTCCTCCTGAACGGGGGTTGAGCTTGTTGCCACTACCTCCTCTAGTATAGGAAGGCCACTAGTTATCACTTGCCCCTGAGATATAGAATTCGGGATGGGTGTCACATTATCATCCAGCCACATCACTTCTAGACTTCTAGATTTAGAGCAGGCAGTCTTGCCCACTGAAATTGCAGGGTTTTTCCCTACTTGAGGTGTAGAAGCGGCTGTGGGAAATTCCACTTCAATTAGGGACTGAGAACAAACAGTGGTTCTAGTTTTAATGGAACCAGACCTTTTTGTAACCTCTCTTACTTTCTTGGAGCGCTTCCTAATCCTTTTACCATCTTCCAATTTTGTACAGAACTTATCCAAGCCCAGACAAATCATATTGAAATTCAGATCTAGTGCCGCTGGTCCTAAAATTGGGGGTTCTCCTAAACCCTCGGGTTGTCTACTAGAATGCTGCCTCCTTATATGCCCAGGCCTGATTCCCCACTTCCTGAACTTCCATAGGCAAAGCGTCACCACCAACTGGAGTACTTTCCTCCTGGATTTCCTGTAGGACTTGGGCCTCCCCTAACTCCTCGTCTATTAGGCTCCTACTCCTCCCCTTCTGGGTTTCAGAATCAGAGGAATCTGTAGGGTTTACATTAGATTGAAGAATTCTAGAGATATAAACCTGCCGTTTATTAAGAGCCTCTTTCTTTTTTTGAATAAGGTCAACTAACCCAGGTGAGCAGAAAGTAACCTGGAGCAGCCACCTCTTTTTGGTATTTGGAATATGCTCAATAGCAACAATATCATTCCTAGTCACAGTATCTTCAAGGAGAATTCTTAAATGCTCAGCTATGTCAAGTGGCATATTCCAAAATGGCAAAATCCCAGAACGGAGTGGTAATATAATAAACAGTAAAGCAAGCGGAGAATAACTGAAGCTTTTATGATTTTCGAGTAGGACCAGTTCTTTAGGCGCCGGATCGACAAGCACAGCTTTATTTGTGGCCTGGGGAGTCTGACGGGGGGTACCCTTATCCATTGGGAGGGCCTCTGAAGATCCTCCCCTTTCTAAAGGGACTTGATCAGGGGTCGATACTGTAAGTTTGTCCTCAATATAGTTCAATTTTGTAATCATAACCCGTAGAGTATGCGAAGTTATAATGGCTAAATCACCAAGCAAGTCCAAACACCCCAGATCTTGTTGGTCTACATTGGTAACCCTTTCACTAGCCTCACTGGTTAATAAAGTGGCACTGTTTTCTATGTTCACCATAGTACTTCGAGATTCCGACTGAGCCAAAAAGTCATTTATCTTTTCTGGCCCTGCCCCAATATCACAGTGATCAGATTTTCCTGGAAGGTACATGTCTATCCTTCTTTGTTTGGCCTTATTTAAAATAGGGGATGATAAAGGGATTATTTCCTTCCTAGGACGTTTGTGCATGTCCAATATCAAGGCTTAAGGCCCTACCGTCACTAGCTAAAAGATAATAAAGTTACTCTTAAGACAATTATTAAGAGCACTAATGGGCCCCCTCATAAATTGTGGGCTCTTTAATTGTTCTGGGTAAAGTAATCTTATTCATCCAATAGAAGTTTACTAAAAGAACTCTTCATCTTATTGTCAAAAAACAATAGGAAAACCACAACAGAAATAGACTATGAACTGGTCAGGCTCCACTAACTTATTGTCCTCCTGAGCCCATGAATCACTATGACTGTTAAGAGTAGCGACTCAGCACCCAATATAGTCTTTTAGAAGGGCTGCAGCACACCACTACTTTACCCCTACTCCCAGTCTTGATTTACATCAAGTTTCCAAGTCATTCAATCAGCAGAATATATAGAAATAATAAGAACAATAAAAGGACCCTGTCCCCAAAACAGAAGCAAGTCAGAACACTTGACTGAACCACGATGGGGTACCAAACTCCTGTATAACACTGGACATATGGACCTGGCTCCTGCTCCTGGGAGCGCCGAAGGGAGTGCAAAAGAGCGTACCCTTGTGCGCGCAGCCCCGGCGCGCGCCTTCGGTGCCACCGAAGTGAGAGTGAATCTTGTACACCCCCACAGGGACCGGCTCCGCCCCAACACTCCTGCCGCTCAGCTGCCAGGTAAGGTGATGATCAGGGGGGGAGGAGGGAGAAGGTTGGAAGCCCCACTCCTTTCCGTAGCACCACCATCGCCAAAGTGAGAGCGAATCCTGTAAACCCCCGCAGGGACCGGCCCCGCCCCAACACTCCCGTCGCTCAGCTGCCAGGTAAGGTGATGATCAGGGGGGGAGGAGGGAGAAGGTTGGAAGCCCCACCCCCCTCTGCAGCCAGTACCTAGAATAGAAACCTCAATTACATTCACAAGGCGGTATTTCTTCAGTAGCTTCCTTGGCAAGTATGAATATGATCTCTTCAAGGAGCTGTGTCGTGGGAGGTGTGTCCCTAAAGAGGGATGGGGAAGGTGGATTCTGAAGGGGAAAAACATCAAGTTGTATGGTGTAGCCATGCTTCACAATTTCTATGACCCCATCTGTTGGATATGATATGGGTCCATGCCTGGAGGAAGGGGGCTAGGTAATCAGAAAAACAGGGAGTGTCCTGATCTCTCTCAACCTTGCGTATGTTAAACCCACGACCGGGGCTGTTGTCCCGAGGACAGTATGGAATTCTGTCTAGGCCGGGGCTTTGGTTTCATGAACCTCTTCCATTGCTGAGGATAAGGTTTGGAATAGGACTGTGTGTGTTGTTGCTGCTGCTGACTTTGTTTGGCCTGATATGAAAAGGATGCCCTTTGTCTGTAGGAGTACGAGGCAGGTACAAAGTAATCTCTTTTTTGTATTGAGTGAATCATCCATGCTGAT
This sequence comes from Sphenodon punctatus, assembly GCA_003113815.1. Classification (NCBI taxonomy): domain Eukaryota; kingdom Metazoa; phylum Chordata; class Lepidosauria; order Sphenodontia; family Sphenodontidae; genus Sphenodon; species Sphenodon punctatus. The sequence goes on along the minus strand of QEPC01004710.1, from coordinate 324,407 downwards.
CTGGCTTTCTGGCAGGTTTCCTTAATTTTCTTCAAGGTCTCATCATTGTATGTGGCAAAAAGACCTTCTGCATCAAAGGGGAGGTCCTCAATTTGCGATTTATTCTCTGGGGTTAGTGTAGTGGACTGAAACCAGGCATGCCTCCTTATAGTGTAGTGGACTGAAACCAGGCATGCCTCCTTAGAGCCACCACCAAGATGACCCCATGAATAGCACAATTCCAGTGTTAGCTGGCATTGTGCCATCTGTGACCCCCTCCTTCTGAAAGGTGGTGATGCTGTCACGGGGGAAGGGGGAAAAGAGGGAAGAGCGGAAGGGGGGAAGGGAGAGACGTGAACCTTTGGCAAGCTTCTCTCCTATCGAATGGTACCACGGGAAATGTAATTCCCTCAAGGTCGTGTTTTGGCTTTCCTTCAATAACCGACGGCAACCCGACTCATCACAGGGAAGGAGAGGAGGGCTAGGCACAGGGTTCCAAGGGAGACACCAACAAACAAAAAGGGTGTTACTCACGATTTTGTATTGGTCCCGGACACAGTGATGCAACCGGTGAAGGGAAAAGGGGGCTAGGAATCCCAGGGGTGTCAAGGCAGAGGACGGAAGCAGTGGGGGGGGGGGGAGTGAAGAGAGGACAAGCGCTCAGAGGAAGGGGGAAAGGCAGGGAGGGGTACAGAGCAGGGAGGAGGTGGAGGATCTCAGGAGGTGGCAAACACACTACTCACACTGACTCACAGACAAGGTTTACACAGGGGGACAGGTAGGAGAGGGAACACACAACCCTGGATCACAGTACAAGGAGCAAGAGCTATGGACAAGGAAGCAAGGTAAAGCAACAGGCACGCTGCAGGGGCCAGCCTCTCTCACGATTACCAGTGGGGAACTGCTCCCCCACCGGTCCTTATATCCCCTGCGCACCAGGTGTCAGTACTCAAGCAGAGTCCCAACCCCGCCTCTCATGCTCTCCGCAGCCCCACCAGGCATGTGCTGTGTCTCGGCGGGGCTCCATCCACTGGGCAAGCAACAAGTGGCCGCAAGGGCCGGGCTGAAGCCACTGTGGTGCATCTGTGTCCCAAGGGTTGCCTAGCAACCCGTTGTATGGCTCGTCGCGGGTGGGGGCAGGGTCGTGGTGTAACAGTACGCCCCGTCCAGCCCCCCCCCAACCAAGGTACGAAGGCCAGGTTTGGATGGGTGGCGTCTATGAAAGGCAAGGATAAGTCGGGGGACATGAACATTCATAGTCGGCTCCCAGGATCTTTCTGAAGGTTTTTCCAATCGATTAGATAATAGAGTTTGGACCCGATGAGTCAGGAATCCAGGACGGCTCAGACCTCGTATTCTGGGCATCACTGTAAGAGGACAGGCGGCGGTGGAACTTGTGTTTGCAGGCATGGGACGGCAGGCAGGCTTTCTTTAAAAGGGAAAAGTGGAAGGAGGGGTGGATGCGTAGGTGTGCGGGTAAGGCCTCAGTGTACGTGATGTCATTTAGCTTCCGAGAAATTGGAAAGGGCCCCATGTAGGCGTCATCTAATTTGGTTGATGGGCGTACAGAGGGATAATTTCTTCGTCTTACCCATACTAGTTCGCCGACTTGAAGTGTGGGACCTGGAAGGCGTTGTTTATCTGCGGAGGTCTTGTATCTTTGTCGCGCCTTTAATAAACAACGAAGGGCAGTTTGTTGTGCAGTCTTTATCACTGAAACCAGGACCCCTGCCGCTGGTACATTGGTAGTGGGTATATCTGGGAAACAAAGCAGGAGGTGAAACTCGTAAGTAACATAAAAAGGGGAATTCCCTGGAGATGCATTAGGTCTATTGTTGTAAGTGAACTCTGTGAGAGGAAGTTGTTTCACCCAATCGTCTTGCAGGTAAGTACAGAAGCAGCGCAGGTATTGCCTAATATGCTGATTTATTCTTTCTACTTGACCGTTAGCCTGCGGGTGCTAAGCCATGGTGGGTCTCAATTTTACCCTGAGAATTATGAAGAAGGCCTTCCAGAACCGGGATATGAATTGAGGACCTCTATCTGCCACGATTTCTCGCGGTAGTCCATGTAAACGAACCACCGCTTGAAGAAGTAGTTCTGCAGTCTGTCTTGCTGTTGGTAGGCCCTTACAGGGTATAAAATGTCCCATTTTCATAAACTAGTCAACAACTACCAAGACAGTATCGTGATCTTCCGATTTAGGCAATCCAACTATGAAATCCATCGCAATTTTCTGCCACGGGCCTTTAGGGATAGCTGTTAGTTGAAGTAACCCCACCGGCAGACAACGAGGGGTTTTAGTCCGAGCACATGTGGGGCACCGTTGGACGTATCGTTCAACCTCTCGACGTAGACCTGGCCACCAGAAGATCCGAAGAATGAGAGACAATGTCCTCTGATAACCGGGGTGTCCCACTAGCAGGGAGTTGTGGTGGGCCCACAATACTTGGAGTCGGTATTTAGGGAGTATGAATATGCGCGCCCTTGATGGTAATAACCCTTGTTTTAACTGACAGCCCTGAGGTGGGTTCTCCTTCCCACTGATAGTCTTTAATTTCTCAAGGGATGGGAAGGTAGCCACAAATGCCATAGGCGAGAGGATTGGGCCGCTGGGTTCGTTGCTCTTTTCGTCTTTCGTATAATACCTGGATAAGGCATCGACCATCGTGTTTTGAGGCCAGGCTGATATTGTATTTTAAAACAGAAACGGGAAAAGAACAGTGCCAATCACGCATGTCTGGTGCTGTTAATCTGGGCGGTTTGCATAAAAGTTACATTTTTATGGTCGGTGAGGACGGGATGTGGCCCACCTTCCAGAAAATGTCTCCAAGCCTCAAATATTGCCTTTATCGCCAATGATTCTTTATCCAAGATAGTGTAAATTCTTTCTGCTCCCGTCAGCTATCGGGAGTAGAACGTGCAAGGTAGGCGACGTCCTTTGGGCCCCTGAAGTTGGGTCAGTACTGCTCCAATGGCAATGTCTGAAGCATCTGCTTCAATGATGAACGGCTTTGTAACATCTGGATGCTGTAGCACTGGAGCTGTCATAAAGGACCTCTTTAGAAATTGAAAGGCTTGTTGTTGGGGGGTCGACCATTCATATTTTGCCCCCTTCTTCAATAAGGCAGTTAGGGGAGTAATACGGCTGCCGTAAGAGGGGATATACTGCCGATAATAGTTCATGCTTCCCAAGAACCTCTGTTGCGCCTTCACGGAAGTGGGGGCCAGCCACCGTTGTATAGCCTCGAGTTTACTGGGGTCCATTTGTATTCCTTCTGGGGAGATGATAAATCCTAAAAAGGGAACCGAGGTAGTATAGAACATACATTTTCCCCTTTTGCAGTATAACTTGTGCAACTGAAGTCTTTTTAATACCATGCGCACATGGCAAATATGCTCCGATAATGACGTGGAAAAAATAAGGATATCGTCTAGATAAGTGACAACAAATACATCCAACAAATCCCAAAGAATGTCATTAATAAAATGTTGGAAGGTGGCTGGGAAGTTTACGAGGCCATAGGGCATGACCAGGTATTCAAATGCCCAAATCGGGTTTGGAAAGCAGTCTTCCACTCATCTCCCGTTTTGATCCGAATTAGATTGTAAGCCCCCCACAGGTTCAGCTTGGTAAATATTCTTGCTCCTTGTAGTTTTCCCAACAATTCGGGAATCAGGGGTAATGGATATCGATTTTTGATGGTAATGCTATTCAATCCTCAATAGTCTATGCAGGGCCGGAGGTCCCCCTCTTTCTTGGGGACAAAGGACAAGGGGGCCCCTGCGGGGGAGGTGGAATGACGAATAAACGCCTTTGCCAAATTATCCTTTATATATTCCCTCAAGGTTTCTGTTTCCCCTGGTGATAACAAATAGATCCTTCCATAGGGGGGTTCTGTCCCTGGTATTAAATCTATGGGACAGTCATACGGCCTATAGGGTGGAAGCTCAGAGGCCTCCTGTTTGATGAACACTTTGGCCAGATCTTGATAATGTGAAGGAATGTCGGGGGCTAAGGAGCGAGCATGCACTGCATTGAGTCCTGGTATTCCTGGGAGAAGGGAAATACAACACTGTTGGCAATACGTCGAGAAGAAACGTATCACATGTGTATTCCAGTCAATAGTGGGGTTGTGTTTTTGAAGTCAGGGGAACCCGAGAACAAGGGAAAATAAAGGGGAGGAGATAATATCAAGCTGGACCAACACCTCATGTGGCCCAATAGAACATAGCAAGGGGGCGGTACATTCCTGTAGTGGTCCTGAGGCCAGGGGGGAACATCAATGGTCTGTACCACATCTATTGAAGGTCTAGTTTGCAGGGGAATCGAATAGGCAGAAGCGAATTTTGCATCCATAAAGTTTCCCGAGGCCCCTGAAGCTACAAGTGCTCTAGCTACCACCAAGTGCCTGGGTGTTAATCGCAAGGTCAAAGGTACAAACAATTGTCGAAATGGCCTGCTAACTCCCTGGACCCAGTGTCTGGGGAAATTGTTCTTTACCGAGAGGCCCCCAGTTCCTCTCGGTTCGCCCCGTTTCCCAGCCGAGGTCGACGAGGGGGGCCTAGAGGGGCAGTCTCTAGAAAAATGGGAGCCTGCTCCACAGTAAAAGCAAAGTCAGAATTGTTTCCTTCGTTCCTGTTCTTCTGGACTCAAAGGGCCGCCCATATTTGCATGGGCTTTGGTCCTGAACTTCCTGTCTTGGTAGGTACTGGGGATAGGGAACTCCTAGGGGGCTTATAGTTCACCCCTCTTCCCTGTTCACATAACTTCTCCCTCTTTCTCTCTGTTAATCGTTCCTCTATATGTAAAGCTAAAGTAACTAACCCCTCCAATGTTTCTGGGGTTATGGAGGCACCTGCCAACTGGTCTTTAATGTCATCACTAAGACCCTGGCGGAATAGAGCCACCTGAGTCACCTGAGTACTGAGTCACCCCACCCTAGGTCAAATGCGAGTTTTAGGAAACGTGTGATGTAATCAAACAGTGTGGTTTTCCCCTGCTTTAAGTGGAGGATGGCTTGTTCAGCATCCCTCACTCGATGGGGATAATGGAACAAAAAGCGGAATTGCTTAAGGAAACCCTCATAATCTTGTAATAACGCATCATTAGATGCCAGAAGCGGGGTGACCCAATCCAAGGCTACACCTCCCAATAATCCTATTATAAATGACACTTTGGCTTGGTCAGTCCCATAAGTCAGTGGTTGAGTTTAGAAAGTTAAATTACATAGGGCCAAAAAACCCTGGCAAGCCTTCCTATCCCCATAAAACCTGTCAGGTCGAGGGGCTTCCCTAGGCATAGGAGCATGTGGGGAAGGAGGCATCAGAGGTGGCGGGGCGGCCTGGGCTGCAGGGGCTTCCTCAGCCTCCATGGGGCGGTTTAAAGGCAGGCCAAGGTCTCTTGTTGGGTCTGATTTTGCTTATGTAATTCCTGCTTTTCTCCCCAAAAATCCTGAACCTCCATGGTCAATGCCTGGACTGTTTGCATCAACTCAGTGACCTGGAGTTCAAGCTCCATGGCAGGGAATGGGGTGGTGCCGGTAATTCTGTCACGGGGGAAGGGGGAAAGGAGGGAAGAGCACAAGGGGGGAGGGGGAAGGGATGGACGTGACCCTTTGGCAAGCTTCTCTCCTATCGAATGGTACCACAGGAAAGGTAATTCCCTCAGGGTCATGTTTGGGCTTTCCTTCAATAACCAAAGGCAACCCGACTCATCACAGGGAAGGAGAGGAGGGCTATGCACAGGGTTCCAAGGGAGACACCAACAAACAAAAAGGGTGCTACTCATTATTTCGTATGGGTCCAGGACACAGTGATGCAACTGGTGAAGGGAAAAGGGGGCTAGGAATCCCAGGGGTGCCAAGGCAGAGGACGGAGGCAGTGGGGGGGGGGGGAGTAAGGAGAGGGCAAGTGCTCAGAGGAAGGGGGAAAGGCAGGGAGGAGGAAGGAGCAGGGAGAACGAGGTGGAGGATCTCAGGAGGGGGCAAACACACTACTCACACTGACTCACAGACAAGGTTTACACAGGGGGATGGGTAGGAGAGGGGAACACACAATGCTGGGTCACAGTACAACACATTTTTCAGGGAGATGAAAAATAACCCAGGACCACACATTGGGTTCTCCCAGCCAGGAAAGCACGGATCCATTCAAGAACGGTCCCGCCAATCCCTGCCCGGTCCCGCAGCCGAGTCACCAACAACTCATGATCAATGGTATCAAATGCAGCCAAGAGATCTAACAGGGTCAACAGGGTCGAATGACCCCGGTCCTACTCATGGGAGAGGTCGTCGACCAAGGCCACAAGCGCAGTTTCCATGCCATATCCCGGATGAAAGCCAGACTGCGAGGGATCGAAAAAATTAATCCAGTCCAGATGCTCCTGCAGATGCCGGGCCACCACTTCTCTAAAAAGGGAAGGTTAGAGACCAGTCAATAGCTGGCCAGGACGTCAACGTCCAATGATGGCTTCTTGAGCAGGGGCCGCACCACTGCCTCCTTGAGACAGTCCAGCACCCTGCCCTCCCCAAGGGAGGCATTGACAATTCCCATCAGTAACGGCCCTAATGTCTCCCGGCTGGCCTTGACCAGCCTGGACGGGCATGGATCTAGTTCACAATAAGTGGCTCAAACTGTCCCAAGAGCATCCCCCGCATCTGAAGGCGACACATCCTGAAATTCATCCCACAAAACAGGACAAGATGGGGCATCTACCGCCTCTGGCTCACCTACTGCTAAAAATGTTGTGTCAAAACTGTGGTGGATTTGAGCAATTTTATTCACAAAAAAGTCCACAAACAAATCACAGCGGGCATTTGATGACTCTAAATCCAGGCGGAGGGAGGCTGGACTGACCAGCCCCCTCACCACCCGGAAAAGCTCTGCCAGGTGGGACTTCGCAAGTGCAATGAGGGCAGCAAAGAAAAGTTTGCAGCTATGGTGCCTATATTTGTGCTCACTATAATAGGAAGGTTCCCTCCAATCCCTGGGGAACAACAGGAACACAGAGATGCATCTCTGCCCCAATAAGAGTCATGCCATGAGTGCCACTCTCTGCTGTGTGGATGTGGTCTTGGGCTTGGAGAGTCATGGTGCTGTCGGTGCCACGGAGGGCTTATTAGAGGCTGAGATGGAAGTATGGGTACCAACAGTTGTGGAGGAGGTGGCGGAGAAGGTAGGGGCTAGACTGTCTCTACTGTAAGAGATCGACTCAGGGCAGGGTGTTCAGAACACAGGTCAGTAGAAAAGAGTGGTGACTGAATCATCATCCCCCTCCTCCTCATCATCTTGAGACTGATAGTTATTTTTATTCCACAGGTGCTGTAGGATCACTGGCTGGCATTTTAAGACCCTGGACAGCATCGCTCACCAAGGTAGGTGTGGTCTCAAAAGTTGGGGTGGGAGTGGTGCCCTCCGTGGTGTGCCCAACAGTGCGCACAGTGACAGTGACACTGCAGTGCTGGATAACTCCCCAGTATGGGATGGGGTGGCCGGGACCGTGGTAGTGCCCATATTAAATTGTTTCTGAATCCTGATTGGACCCACCTCACCCTCTTGAACTGCTTGCCTGGTAAGGATGTCTAAGTCTTAACATCCTATTTTTCTTGGCCCTTGAGGATACGGCAGCAGAAGCCCTGCAGGCTCTGGTGTCATGAGCTTCTCCCACATATCCAATACACTCCTCGTACTGGTCAAAAATAGAGAGTGTAACCGGACAGGATAGACACCTTTTAAAACCAGATTTTGGGGACATGATGTCCAATCAGAACCTGAGGCAGAACCAGGAGCACAATTCGAGTGGGTGAGCGATATTCCTTCCCAACAGGGGGAACAGGGATGGGAGGGAATGGGCTAGATATTTGTTGTGCCCACTCTCCTGTATATGTCTAAATCAAAAAGGCTGACAGAAACACTTGAATTCAAGCACAAAGTGTTCCTGATTGCCGATGGAAGGAAATGAGGCGAGGAGGGCTCTGCCCCCAGTCTTTACCCTCTCCCTCCTCTCACAAGACTAAAAGCACACACTGAGGAAAGGAGCGGAGGGAGGACGGGCAGAGCTCTGTGTACTATTCTAGAAGATTCCAGGCAATCTGCTTGGAAACTGCTGATGCAAAGATGTTTCCAGTGGTCAGAGGAGCAGGAAGGGGATATCAAGAGTGAGAATAGCAGAGATCCTTGGAGAATGGAAAATGCTAGTGAATATTCCACAGCTGGAGTAGGCAACCTTGTTTGTTTTTTTGGGGGGAGGGGGAAGCCACAATGGTAAATTTAAAACTATCAGTAGGCAACACCCCAAAAAATAGGTAAATGGTATCCTACATCTCCGCAAATTCTCATATTTGTACTTCATCTAGAGAGTTTGAGTCATTTTAGTCCCAAAATAGAAACATCCTGAGACAATATTTAGGGGGAAATTGGGATAAGGGCTGAGGGTAAGGATTCACGGTGTGAACCACAAAACGGTAATAGGTATGTGGATGGGTACTTGTGGTACCCACAGGTGCAGCTGCTATTCTTGAGGTTACACCTTTCTCTCTCCTTACTCTCCGCCCCCCCCACCCCCAAGACACTCCTTCAGTACTTGAGGATAGGGATTGGATCCATGGGTCAAATCTAGAAATTGGAAAGGGGGCAAATAAAAAACAGTAATGGAATTTCACCACCTCTGTTCTACAGGATGTCTATAGCAGATAAATGTAATGACTCTTCAGCTTTCATGATGAAGGGCATGATATAATGGCCTGAACAGAACATAAGCCTCTGCTAAGTCTTCTGGAACTCCCGCTCATTCCTCTCAGGGACAAGCCAGCGGGTGGTGCTGGGGGAGGAGACATCTTGCCCCCGCACTTTATCATGCAGCGTTCTGCAGGGTTCTATTCTGTCTCCATTATTATTTAATGTATACATGCAGCCCTTGGGGGAGGTCGTGAGAGGGTTCGGGGTGCGATGTCACCAATATGCTGATGATACTCAGCTGTACCTCTCTTTTTCAGCTGACCCAGACCCTGCTGTCTCATTGCTGTCCCAGTGTTTGGAGGCCATGACAGAATGGATGTGGCAGAGCAGATTGAAGCTCAACCCCGATAAGACGGAGGTGATGTTGGTGGGTAGAGCGAGGGAGGTGTCGGCCCCCCTGATTAGGGGGGTTCGCCCTCCTATAGCCCAGCAGGTCCGGAGTCTGGGGGTGGTGCTGGATGCGGATCTCCGCCTGGAGCGGAAGGTGGAGGTAGTTGCGAAGGCGGCTTTCCGCCGGTTGCACCTGGTGCGGAGGCTGCGTTCGTCCGGCCTGGACCTGGCCACCCTCATCCATGCCTTCGTCACCTTGAGGCTGGACTACTGCAACGTGCTCTACGTGGGGCTTCCCTTGTGCCTGGTTCGGAGGCTACAGCTAGTGCAGAATTTATTTATTTATTTATTTTATTTTTAAATTTATATCCCGCCCCTCCTGCCCACAGGGCAGCCCGGGGCGGCGAACAACATTTCATTTAAAACAATAATAAAATTTTAAAACAATTTAAAATACCCTACATGGGGAAAACCCCATCCCTATCCCCAGCCCCACCCCACCCCTACCCCCCGCCAAAAGCCTGACGGAACAGCCAGGTCTTACATATA